>JAAWXA010000040.1:1364307-1384236 GCA_038090715.1 Florisuga fusca
GCCCTCCCCCGGCGCCATCTTGAGTGTGGCGGGAGGGAAGGAGGACGGGAGGGAGGGAGGAAGGGAGGGGGTTTGCCGCTTTCTTTCGGTACACACCCGGGCTCGGGCGCCGCGGGGCGGTGGGGCTCTCAGGTCTGGGCGCCCCGGACGTGTCCTGAGATCGGAAGGCCCCGGACGTGTCCTGCCAGCGACGGCATGACGTAGTGCCTGTGAGGAGTGACTTGTGAGGGAAATGCATGAGAAATGGCAGGAAAAATAGGTTGTTCTGCCTCAAAATCAGAATTAAATTCTTCCAAAGCCTTCCAGAAGTTCATGCAACACCACGGGATAGGCAGGTGCCATCCCTCCCCGGGAGGGGATTCCAGCTGTGCTGAGTGGCACCCCCATGCTCCAGCTCTGCCTTCTGGGCAGCGGAGATAAAGACACGTTTTTCACAGCGGAGCCGATCTGGGTTCCCTTTTCATCTCTGTAATTCGGCATTTTGCAGGAGGGCAGAATACAAAAGCGGCCTCATCAACAGACGTTTTTACCCTTCCACAGAGGGCTGGGGCTCAGACTGCCTCACCGGAGCGTCCCGGTGCCAGCACCCTTCCCTGGTGGCTTCATCCCCGTCAGGGGACACTGAGCCACCAGCACAGGGCAGGGCAGACACAGGGGTGCTGCAGGGCTCCAGCACTCTTCCCCCCAGCTCCTCCTGACATCACAGCAGCATGGCCAGGGTAGCTCTGCTCCCCGCATCAGCCGTGCTCCGCCTGGTATGTGGGAGGCAAGCTGGGCTTATTGTTTGCTGCTGTTTGGGGAGCAGGAGGGACTCCGGTTGGCTTGGAAACAAGGCTGAAGTCTGGCCCAGAGGAGAGACAGCTGCTACCAAACCCTCCCCTGCTATTCATGGCAGATGAGAGAAGCCAGTACAGCCCAGGAAGGCTCCAGGGCCACCTTCTCCACAACCACTAATCCTACACTTCCTTGTGCCCCGGGGAATTGTTTCTTCCTGGGGTGAAGTGGGGCCATTCTGATGTGGTGACATTATTCATCCCCTCCACCAAGATGAAGAGGAGCCTCAGCCTGGCAGCAGGAGGTGTAGGTGTAACGAGTTTTCCCTTCAGGGAGAGAGTCACCACTGTGCTTTGTGTACGTATAGCATCTGGCACGGTGTGCTCCTGCTTCCTGCTCCTGCTTCAATACAAATACCTCATGAAACAGGAAAAAAATTTGAAGCCGTCTCAAAAAGGGTGTTTATGTTCTGATGGAGCACAGAAAACATGATCATGGCTGCAGCAACAGGGGTTTAAACTCAGGGTAACACAGGCAGGTGCCCTTGAGGATCCAAGCAGACTGAATGTCCAACAACCTGGGCAGATGCTTCTAGAAACCTTGCTGGGTACCAATTTGCATCCTCAGACACACAAGCAGCTCCAAAAATCATCTCCAGGTGCTTCACAGCATTACAGCCACTTCCATCGAGCTCGCTGTAGTCACCACTGACCACTGTCCTCCCCAAAGAGCTGTCATACAAAGCTGTCCCTGTCATGAAGCCAGGGTCCCCAAGCTCTTCACGTCCCAGGTCAGGAGCTGCACAGGGGATGTGGGCCAGGCACACAGGTTGCCTCACACCAAGCTACCTACTAAATAAAGCCAGTTTCTTAATTACTTGCTTGGAATGGCCAAGACCCAGCCATTAATCATCCTGCCCTACATAAATATAAATAGCCCCAGCTTTGTTTGTTCAGCTCTGGACTTACCAGCTGGACATTTGTTTGTCAGGCTGGTCCCATCTCCCGTGTCAAGCCTCAGGGGCTAATTGGTCACCTCACGTCCTCACCCTACACTTTGTCCCCAAAGGGGGCTGCACGTCACCCCTGGGGCTCCACGCTGTCACTTCCTACCCAGCTGGTGACATACCCAGCACCTCGCCAACACGCCAGCAGGCACAGGGCAGCAGATCTGCCCACCAGAGCCCAAGGAACCCAAATGGGTTCCAGCTGGGTTCCGCTTTACCAGAGCTCTGCATCTTCCCAGAGCCTGCACTTGGATGCTCCAACCCTTCATCGAGGTGATCTTACCCTCCAAGATAGGGTTACTGTGGTGTTTGGGTACCTGTTTTTACCCTTGGCCTGCCCAGGAGCCCCCCACCCGGCGATGGGCAGGGACCACCCACCCCAGCGCCCCCGGCATCCCCGCCGTGGGGGTCCCACTGCCTCCCCGCTGCCCTCTCCTGGGCCTCGCCGAGGCTGCAGAGCTCCATGGCCCCAGAGCCTCTGCAAAGCCCTGCGAGATGTTAAGAGACCAAACTGAAGCAGTGATGCAACCTTCCCTGTGCCACCCTGCAGATATTCTTCTCCTTCTGTGGTCCCAGCCTCATCTTCACCCACTGCAAGGCATTAGCAGGAAATTCTTCACTGTGAGGGTGGGGAGACACTGGAACAGGGAAGCTCTGTATGCCCCATGTCTGCACGTGTTTGAGGCCACATTGGATAGGGCTTGGAGCAACCTGGTCTAGTGAAAAATGTCCTGAAAAAGAACCAGGTGATCTTTAACATCCCTTCCAACCCAAACCACTCGATGACCCTATGATTCCAGACATGCATCAACATTTCACTCATTTCAACATTTTGACTGAGGTTACTCCTCAGTTAAAACACTAACACGTCTCAAAAATACTCTGGTATGAAATTTTAACCATTCCCTTTGCAAAAGGTCTTCCCTTTGTTATGAGATTTCCAACCCAACAGTCATGGTTAGCAAAAGGTGCCCAAGAAATGCAGGGCTGCTGCCTTCAGCTTATCCTGAGGGCAACTGCGCTGCGTCTGGGAATTTTAGGACTGCAGCTACCAAGGAAAGTTGAGAACTTCTACCACTCTGAAAAATTACTTGTATCTCCATAGACACCTGGTGCTTTTTCACTTCATTCTTGCAAGGGTTTAATTATCCAAGTGATTCTGGTAACTGTTATGGCTGAAGCTGATAGGAATAAAATATTACATTTCCATCACCTTGCCCCCAGAAGTTATGCACCCTCTTTAGGGGATTTGCAGGAGCAGGGCCTTGGTGCACCAGAAGCTTGTCACGTGGCCTGTTACTGATTCTGTCTCAGCCCCATGGCTGAGAGCAGCTGGGGATGGCAGCCACAAACAAATCCCTGTGATAATTTGCAGCATCTCTCCATAACAAGCCCCACTGCACTGTACCAAAATGCTGTGAGAAGTGCCCCACACCACAGCCACCCTCAGGCTCCTGTCCTGGGATTCAGGGTAAACTCCCATCCCAGCTGGTCTTCCTCCTGCTCCACTTCTCCTTGAGACAGCTAGGAAAATAAACCCTTCTCCTCCATCCCCTGAGACACAAGGAACTCCTGCACTGGGAAAAAAGAAACCTAGGAGATTTACTGGTGCCTCAGGTTTGATTTTGGCTGCCTACACACCCATTAACAACCTCAATTGCAAGCATGGGCTGAGATGCCCCTGGATCACTATCATTTGTTCAGACCCTCCAAAGCTGTGCAAGCTGGAGATAATCCAGAGGAAAAATGGCTCTGCAAATAATACCAATAGCACAAATACCACCAGGCTGAGCTCAAGTCAGGAACCCAAATCTTTCAGACAGATTAACACATCTCACTTAAAGCCTTCTGCCTTAAACTTCTCTTTTAAGTTCATCATTATTGAAATATTCTTCTTCACCAAGACCTGCTCCTGCCTGCTCGCTTCGCATTTCCCAAGGCCTAGCTCTCCTGACATGTGCTCTCCCATCTGAAGAGGTCCCTTCTGCTCAACCCCATCTGTGCTGAGAAATCATTTACCACGTGCATCTGCTCAGCTATCTGATGGAAGCATGCAGTGTGATACATGGTGGTCAAGGTGGAAGCACAGATAGGAAAACAAGTCTTCCTGTGCTTTGAAAAGCGTTGGGATTTGTGCCTGTGACTCTGGAAGCTGCCTTCTGTACACCAGCCTGCTTCAGCCCCCCAAAGAGTGGATGAGCTGAGCTGTCAGAGAAGGATCTGGCTGGTGAAGATACCCTAGATGTGGATGTAGGGTCATCTCCCACGGCACTCAGTTTGATTTTGGTAGAAAGCCACAGCTCAGGTGACAGGACAGTGTGGCTGGTGGCCTGCCACTGCTGCTTGCTGAGCCCCTGCCTGCAGCAAACTTCAGGGGAGTCATTCGGAGACATGCAAAGTCACCCCAAAGGAAGAAATGTGTCCTTGTCATCCCACCTCCAGCCACACAGAGCAGCTACGAGCTGGAACAGCAGATATATTAGTACCAACTCATGCAGATGGCTTGCTCCCTGCTAGCACCAGCATGACAACGTGCTGAACAATATCCTCCCCCAAACGTGGAAATGTGCAACAGGAAGGTCCACATATACAAAGGCCCAGCACATACTGACCCTTGCAGCCCCTGGACCACCACTGCCACAAGTAAGGTCACTTCAACAACTTGAGCCATGGCTGCAATCCTCATGGTTGAATCCAAATACCAGAATTATTTTACCAAGAATGAAAAGGGAGGTAAACAAATGGAGAGATTAAGTTCGCACAGAAAACTTCCAAGATGTCAAAATCCAGAGGTTTCCAGAAGGTGATCTGTGTTTTCCAAAGCCCTCTTCCAGCCACACCACTAGCAGGTCCTTTGACCTGGGGGCTGGCTTAATTCACAAGAAAGTGTGCTTAGACAGTGTTTGTCTCAAAGAGCAGAGCAACAGAAAGCTCATGATCTATGAAGGTTTTCATTAATAGCTTCCTCTAGTCCCTTTTCACAGGCTCGTATGCTTCTCACCAGCAGAGGAATCTGTATGCAAAACATCTTCCTGATTAAATGCAGAAGCAGCCAACATTACAGGGAATTAGGCAGAATAATAAATGGGTTTATACCTCAAAAAAAAAATGCTGTAGAACAAGGAACTGCACTGACAGCCCAAAGGCCACCCTCATACCCCGAAAGTGAGCAAGCCAGAAAGACCCAGGTGTGACACCAGCCTGATTTTATAACAATTTATGTCAGAATAAAGATTTTGGAACTCTACCAAATTCATTACCGGTAGTAAGCAGGTAATCCAGCAGAGCCCTGGTGCAGCACAGCTTTCTGCAGAATCCTCCAGCACCATGGCTTCCAGCTCTTGCAGTCACAGACATGACAAGAGGAGTCTGCAACAGGCATCACCCGTCTGGGCCAGCGTGATGTTCTCAGCACCCATCTTAGCATCCTGCACCAGCATTAAAGCACCTCTGAGCCAGTACATTCCTGCTGCAGAGCTTGTGATACAGGTTAGAGAGAGTGCAGATGTGATGTGAAGGACAGGTAAGCTCTGAACCTTGTGTCTCCTCATTTACCCCCTGCTTATTCCTTGCTGAATTAGCCTCAAAGAGGCCAACCTTCCCAGGTGGATGTATCACCCATGAGACACTCTCTGAGCCCATGAGCTGGTCTTTTGAAGAGCTACTGAGGAGCATCATCAACTTCTGGCTACTGGTGCTCCATCCTGATGCAGGACAGCGTGTAAAACAGTTTATTTTAGCCAAGCTCCAGAGTTAAGCACAAGCTTAAGCAGTTTTCTTACAATAAAGGTATATTCCCCAGTCAGACTGCTAGTCTAGATTAACGCCGGCCAGCTACAGATGAACTTCTCTGAGTCATTCCCCAGAGACATCAGGTCCCCTAAAATAGCAACAACAGAATCCAAAGAAAGGCTTGAATATTTCAACTGAAAGCTATGATCACAACACTTTACATAAGTGTGGCTAACACAACACCCTCCCCAGACTGAAGGATTTGCTTCAGGCCAGGGCACTTTTGCATGTCAGCCTCACACGCTGCTGACGCTGCTGACACTGCCTGATGCAACACAGCAGAAAACTGCCCTGGCTTTGTTTTTTTTGTTTGTTTTTTTTTCCTTCACCTGCAATTTTCATACCATAAAGCTACTTGAGGAAAAGTCCAGAGATCTTGGAATAAATCGCTTTTGTCAGAAAAGCAGCTGCCAGAACTGGCACTTCAAAGGTTTGCAGGGGGAAAGGCAACAAACCCCACTCATGACCACAGAAGCTGCCTCTCTGTAGACCAGCAGCCTTGAGACAATGAGAGGAAAACCTGAGCACAAGGAATGACAGAAGCCATTTCCCCAGAAGTTCATTGCAGGTTGGAACACAGGCATGCCCCTCTATGTCTCTTCCTGCCACGTGATGTGGATGGAGACAGAGACAGTCATGCTTGGGGCCAACATCCTGGAGCAATGGCTCTGTGTCAAAGTGGGGTCCTGCCACCTCTGTGTAGGGAAAACAAGGAACAAGTGCTATGGACTGGTGGTGCCTGGACTGTTGATGGGCCCTACTGCTGCCACTGGCATGCTCTGCTCACATGGCTGGGGGCAGCACCCAGCTGGTAAGTTTGTTGTCTGCCCTATGTTGGTCCTGTCCTTGGTTTCCCTAAGTGGAGGGGTGGTCTTTGCCATTCTACAAGACTGCTGAGAAAGGATGCAGTGCTGTGTAGGTTAAGCTCATGGCAACACCATCTGGCTCTCATTGTCCTCACTCCTGGTGGAGCCTTATCTATAGGTGACCCTTAGTCCTTTCCCTGCCTTTCCCCACTGAAGTTCCCCTATTATTTTTCACAAATTTAACAAAACTCACACAATCCTGTTTAGACCCAAGCCTCCTGCTGCTTGCAAATTCTCCATCTCCAGACACCTCCAAACCTTCACTGCTACCTCACAAGCTCGTTCAACTCTGATGGGTACCTCCCTCCCTCAAACCCTCCTCTCCAGCCTCACCAGAACTCTTCCAGCTCTTCTCCTTTCAGCATCAGACCCCAGATTTGTGCCAAGGATTTTGTAACCTTTGACAGCAAGTGCCTTGAAGGTTTCTCTGCAAAATTATTTTTTCCTGTTGCCTGTGGCTCTCTGTGTGATGCTCAGCTGAGGGACAATCTCTTAAGTTCCCCACCAGACCTTTCCATGGTTGTGTCCTGCTCATGCAGATTGTTTCTTCATCTTTTGCTAGTGTGATGGGACCATCCCTCTTGTTTTGCTTTTTTCCACGGCATTTCTTTTCCTAATTGCTTTTCATGCCTCTCAATGCTCCTTGGAGTTTTCTGTCACCTTCACTGCTCGCTCAGGAAGGTCAGGACAACTGTTTTTAAGGACTGGATGGAGTTGGTTCCTGTGTAGGTGCCAGTGATGAAGTTGTGCTGGCAGCTAGATGGGTAAAACCCAGGAGTAAGGGTCCTTATTTGTTTCGGGGATTGCTGAGGAATTCGGGGCTGGGAGGGAAGAGGCAAAACGAAGAATTAATCTGAGGTTGAAGGCTTCCTTGCAAAAGCCCAAACCCTGAGGGGGCAGCATTTCTGTGAGAGTTTAGTGTGAAGCTCCACCACAAAGACTAAAGCCCTTTTTTGTACAACCCAATCGGTATTTCACCAGCTCCCCAGGTAATACCCCTGGAAACCTGTGCAAGGGCTGATTTGCACCCAGCACTATTCATAAAAATGCATGGTTCCAACAAAATATGCCAAAACCCACGGTGGAGCTAAGACGTGTGCGTGTTGTCACACAGCTGGAAAGGGCCGTAGGTGAAATGCGTTTTTTACAACATTATTTTTTTCCTCAACCCCCAAATCCGGCTGCTGAGACCCACCAAGGCCGAGGGGTGGGTGGATGGGTGGGCAGGAAGCATGGTGGAGAGGCCCGAAATTTTGATGGCTGGCGAGAAACGACCCTCGACAAGCAGCTTCGAGGGTTTGTGAATTTACTTAAAAGCTGAGCGGTGCTGGCTGGGGTCCAGCTCCCCCCGGGAAACTGGCGGGGGCGGGCAGGGGCCCGTGAGGGAGGGCAGCGGGGGCCGAGCTGCCATTTCGCGGGCGTCCCTCCCGCGGCGGGCGGCACCGCCTCCTGCCTCAACCTGCGGNTGCAGCACGGCGCAGCCCGGCCCCACAGCCGAGCCGCCGGCGTGGGCGGGGGGGTCTGCGGCCTCCCTGGGGGGCGAGGGGCAGCTGGAAGGGCGGTTGAGCCTTTCACGTTCGGCTTTAGTCTCAAAAACCAACCCGCAAAACCAAGCCCTCCTTTGCTTTTGGGGGTCAGACCACGGGGCTGAGTGGCGATCTGGTGCTTAACCCCCGGTTTCCTCGGTTCAACCGGGGCTGGTGGCGCGGTGCCTTCAACTGAGTCTGGGAGTAAAGGGCTGAGTCGCGTTGCTGCGCGGAGAGCAATGTCTGTGGCACACACGTTTTGATATCAAATAAAATCTAATCCCGTGTGGCACCGTGAGCACTAGTTTTGCCTTTCTTTCAAGGAGTTCGGCTCTTGCTATCAAACGCTTCCTCTTTCCATCTATTTTTTTATCTCCTCCAGGCTGTCTTTCAGCTCCCTTCTGCTTGCTTTTCTTTGCTTTTCCTGCGACTGCGGGGATAGGATCTGCTGCCGGCGTTGCAGTCACTCCAGCTTCAGCGTTCTGCACAAGTCTTGCCTCTTCCTTCCCTCTTCTCCCAGCTCATGGTGTCCAGGGTGAAGCTTTGCCTTGAGGGAAGACTCTTGCCACCTCAAGCGTGTTTCTAGCGAGTACGTGTGTGCTACGGGACTCTTCTCTGCCCAAGCTGAGCTGCTAAACATCCTGAGGCAGCACAGCTTTTCTGGCAGAGAGGTAGCAGTAGCTCTTGGATTCATCTTGGAACCGTAGGGTAAGATGAGGAAAGGCTTTGAGAGCCTGGGCTCGATTTGGGGCAGGTTGTAAAGGTTTCTTGCGCCTGAACTTCTTCATAGTAGCACTAGTTGCATGTCTGGGATGAAATGCAGGCAATTCCCTCTCTGTGTTTGCAGGGGCAAGGGCAGGCTGGGGAGCTGGCACACAGGGATGATGCTCAGTGCCCGCCTGGGTCTGCGGCAGCTTGAAGCGCTGTGTCTGGGGAATGTGAAAATGCTTCATTCATCATAAAGAGCTTGTAACTCTGCCTCTGAGTGTTTTAAATGTCAGTGCGAGCTCACCGCTGATCAAACCAGAGCAGGGTGATGGTGTTGGAAGGTCATCTGCACCGTGCTTTAACAAAGGCAAGTTTGAAACCCTGAGAAAAAGCCATTTGGCTTATTTTATTTCTTCTGCTGTTGTACGTAGCAAGTAGAAATAAATTTTTATTTGGAAGTTGAAAAGGCTACTCGTTGCTTTTTTGCTGCTAGGAACTAAACCTAAGCAGCTGATACAATTATTCACATTTTCCTGTTCCATTTAGAGGCAAGATAGGATTATCATGTCACTTGGAGCAACTTCGTGTGATCAGGAGATGGAGGTCATACTCACTGTTTTCCATGCTTTCTGCTTTAGGGTGCTCGAACTACACACTATTTTTTAGGGCTTCTTTCCCTCTTTGCCTTCCGTTTTTTTTTTCCACATGGTTGGTTAGTAATCATGGGCAATGGAAACTCTGCATGGAAGGAAATAGCTTCTTTTAATAGAGAAAATAAGACAGGAATCTTTATGTTTTAGAAAGCTGCTTTGTCAGTTTACCAGGCAAGCAAGACTGTTTCAAACCTTTGCATTCTTGCTGGACTTGTAACATGGAAACAGACCAGCTTAAGTGAGGACAAACTTATGGGTGCCTTTGGTCAAGTCCTGGCTCAAAACAGAAACAAGTCTGGAGCTGGAGACAACTTTGCATCTGTGTCCAGTTTGTCTGTGTCCTGCTGAAATTGCAGTACTTTCACATGGAGCACTGAACCTCAAGTGTTTGACCACCCTCAAGGTGAAGAATATTTTTTTATTTTCCTTATCTCTAATTTGAGTTTCCTGTACTGCTCTTCCCTTGTCTCTTGTCCTCAATCCAGGCAGCTCTGAGTCTGGAAGAGACCAAGGGCCCTGTATGGAACCAACACCATCATCCTTCATCCCTGATGTTTTCCTACTGTTAAGCTGCTCCAATCATTGCATTAGTGTCCTTGTCCTTCAGTCTACAACCATAATTAACTTGACATACACCTTTGCAGCACACATGAACTTCAGCCTCAGCAGTTGATGGGTCACCAATCCCTGCTGTGTTGCCTTTTAGGAGTGACAGGGCTGCTGCCTACCTGCACCTTGGCCAAGGAGGCCGTGGTTGGGTTTGGCAATGCCTCCTTAGGTGGGTTTAAATGTGGTGTGTGGTGGTGGGACCAATTCTGTTGAGGCTTCTTGATAGAAAGCCTTTTCCATGTGCCTGGGTTTTTTATGAGTGGCTGTCCCTGGGGAGCTGCTGTCTTGTGGAGCAGAGGGAGCAGGTCTTGCTGTGCCAGCTCACACATCTGCGAGGTTGCCTTGGCTACCAGCTCCTCTGTAACCAAGAGGAAAGCTCAAAACAGAGGGCTATCTTCAGGCTGTTTCCCTTCACTCTGCAAAGGTTTCACCGTTCCTTCGTGGAGAAACTGGGGATTCTGGCATGCTTTGGAACACAGTTTTCTGTGTTTCACCTGAACTCTGGTGGTGCCACGCTATCACCGAAGTCTGTCTGGTGCCCAGCTTCTGACCAGGCTCACTTGAAGCCAAACTCTTAATTTTCAGTGACCATATGGAGCATTGGCTGTTCCTGGGAACACTGCAGGGGTGGGTGGATGTTGGCTGTGATTAGCAAGGTCCTACCCTGCTAACCCGTGCTCCTCCTGCCCAGAGACTGCTGTGAGTAGACCCATGGATCTCAGCAAAGGCTGAACACCTCCCTTTGGAGTTGGAGGAGTGATTACTGTGAGGACTTGAGGCTGTGCATCCTTGGAGGTGCTCCTTCAGGCAGGGAAGTGTGGCCAGAGCTCCCTTTGAGGTCGGGTTATTAATTAATCCAGGCACTGTGCCTGGGTTCATCTCTGCAGAAGGTGAAGTTGGTCAGCAGCCTTTCTGTACGAGGCAAGACCTTTTGTTGGCCAGCTCTGCAATATGCATGGATTCATCCTCCACCCTTTTTTGTAGGATTTCTTTGCCTTAAAGAGTGTGGGTAGGGTAGCAGAACTCTTGGGTTCCTACTTTTTGTCTCAGTGTTGGGAGAGTCAGGAGACTTGAAGTTGTTTACTGCTCCAGAGAAGATTTGAGTAGTTGTGGCTGTTGCTTAGAGCAGGGGCTGGTGTCTGGGAAGCCTTGAGGGCTGCTGCTAGACCATCCTCTGATGTCTCTCCTCTTTCCTCTGCTCCTTTAAGCTTCCACTGAGAAGCCTTCCCTGGGGGCTTGTTCACCAGCAGACATTCTCCATGCTGAAGGCTGCAATCAGCTCACATCCTCCTGCTTGCCTGTGTTGAAAGAAGCCCCTGCTGGACATCCCTGTGCCTGCTGAGGGGTGAAGGACAGGGTGCCCGGTTCTGCCACGGGTGTTAAAAACACACCTACTCTGTCACAAGCTGGGCTGGGGGGATGATGATGGGCTGGAGGCCAGGAAAAGAGGCAGGATGGGGTTGATGTCTGCTCTGTGTCCTTTGCAGAGGATGAGCCACCCTGGGGGACACCCTGCACTCAGCTTCTCGTCTTTGTTGCCACGCCAGGGTGTGATGGGTTTCCCAGCCTGGACTCCAAGGAAAACTGTGAGTATTGGGGGTGGGAGCAGTGGGAGAGGTGGGAGTGGGGCTTACTTACCTACCCCCAGTTTTGGGAAGGCAGTGTCCTCACTGTATTACCAAGAAACTGGGACAGGAAGGCTGCTGATAATGCAGTGGGAGAGGTTTAAAAGAGAAAAAAACAAACCAAAACCCAACTGGGTTCCCTGGCACTCCAGGGTGCAGTGCTGTATCAAAACCTCTGCCTGGTGCTACTGCAACCCTGTAGCTGGCTGGGGCTGCTGGGGCTGCTGGCAGGGTGTGGTGGAGCCTGGGACCCCACGCCAGTGCCTGCCCCTCATTTGCTGTGTTTCAGATAAGCTGTCGGTCTCCGAAGGCTCTTTGCTGCTCTCTGCAGATGCTGTCTGGGGAGCTCTCAGAGGTGAGGTGTGCTTCCTGTGGGGCATTCCTGCTCTCCCTGCCCCAGGCCTATGGGGACGTCTCTCTCTGCCTCTCTCTTTCTGTACACTTGTTAATTGAGCTCTGTTCCTTTGGGAGGATCTGTGCTGAGAAAGTGACTGTGTGTGGTTTTTCCTGCAGGCCTGGAAACATTCAGCCAGCTGGTTGGGAGAGATGAAAATGGCACGGTGAGTCCTGGCCTTATCTCCTCAGGGCAGTCAGCTCTCCCTAATGGGGACAGGCTGAGGACTGCTGGGATGCTGAGGATGAGGGGGATACCATCAGTGCAGCACAGCCTCACCAGGGGCCCAGGTGAGGGGCCAGGTTCATGAGCCCAGACAGATTCTTGCCTTCTGAGTGGGTAAAGCATTGCAGCCCTTTCTGGGTTGTTTGTACACTGGACAGTGAGGCTACTTCTCATCCTGCTAGCCCTGGGGACAAAGGTGACCCTGATTCTCTCCTGCTAATGGCTGTGTTGCCTGGAGCCCTGCTTACTAGTTTTTGCTCTCTGTTTGCAGTACTACATCAACAAAACAGAAATTGTGGACTTTCCCCGCTTCCCTCACCGAGGACTCTTGCTGGACACCTCTCGTCACTACCTGCCTCTGCGAGCCATCCTGGAAACCCTGGTATGGTGCCTGTGCTGGGAGACAAGTTGGCTTAGTTGGGTGTCCCTTCCTCTGTGACAGCTGAGGGCTCCTCAAGTGGACTTGAGAGCTTTTGGGGTTTTTTGTATTGCTCCTTTCACAAGATCATAGGAGCTGTCTAGTTTATAAGCCAGCACACCTACATCTCGTCAAGGAAGAGCTTTTCAAATCTTTTTTTTTTTTTTTTTAAAGGAAACCAGCTTGCTTGTCCCTAGACAAAGCAACAGACTGGGTGGGATGGCAGTGTGACCTCAGTTCTTAGTGTACAAATGTGCACCATAGAAAAATATTTCTGTGCTGTAGGTCCTTCCCAGTTGCCATGTCTGTGTTTGCTCCTGGTGTAATTCATACCTGCCTTGGCTGGGTGATTTCTCAGCTCCCTTTGTAAGTGAGAGAAGGAAGAGAACCCTGAGCTGTCTTGGATCCCTGCAGCCCAGCTTACTGTCCAAGGCTGGGTTGTTTCTGAGGCGAGGGAAAACACTGATGTCTTCTTGGCCACATTAGACAAAAGTTGGGTTCTGTGTTCCTTCCAAGCAGACTTAAACTTCCAGGTCTCCACTCCATTATTGAGCGAACAGGGATTTTAGTGTGAGCAGAAGCACTGCTGCAACTCTTTGGGGTGCTGGTGTGTCTGGAGGAAGGTGTCTGAAGCCCTCCTGGATCCTGAGGAGCATTTGGGGACTCTGCCCTGTCCATTTGGAGCACAGGGACCCTGGTGCTGTGGCTGGGTGATCTTTCAGTTCATCTCTCTTTCTTTTTCTTCCCAGGACGTCATGGCTTACAACAAGTTCAATGTGTTTCACTGGCACATTGTGGATGACCCATCTTTCCCTTACGAGAGCCTGACCTTCCCAGAGCTCAGCAAGCAGGTAACCCACCCTGATCACCATCTAGGGAAGCGGGTCCCTCCCTCAACATCTGAGCTTTCCCATCTTCCCCCAGGGAGCCTTCAATGCCATGACCCACGTGTACACAGCCAGTGATGTGCAGATGGTGATCGAGTACGCACGGCTGCGTGGCATCCGAGTGGTCGCCGAGTTTGACACTCCGGGGCACACGCTCTCCTGGGGTCCAGGTGAGGAGCAACCCTCTGCCTGCTGCTGCCCTGTGGAGTTGGAGTGGTACTGATGGGAGGAAGGGGACACACAGCCTGGATCCCAAAAGTGGGGTGTGTGCAGCCGTGTCCCACAGGTTGGCTTTGGGGAGGAGTAAACTGTCATGTGGGGGAAATAGGACCCGATGGTCCAGCTTCTACCATGGATTTTGGCAGCAAAATCCAAAGCGAAAATGTTTCCATCTCTTCTTGGGTCTGAACTGGGTGGGTTTTTTTGGAACATCTGCCTTGCCCAAACCAACATCATGGGCATGGCAAGGATCTTGGGTTTAATGGAGTGCAACTGACCAGGCTTCCTCGCTCTGCTCCACTGTGGCCCAGTCCTGACATGCTGCTCCCTGCTCCAAGGACTGCAAGTGCCACCTCTTCCATATCTAGACATGTGAGAAGCTCTAGAACAGTGCTGCCTTGTCTTTCTCTCTCCTTTCTCCACCTCCAAATGCCACAGCCTGTGCTGGAGTACAGCCTGTGCCTGTGGTCACAGTCAGGACTGTGGCTGTCCCCTTTCCCTGCCTACAGGTGGGTGCATGAGGTTGGGACAGGGTGCTGGAGGCTGCACAAGCATCTTTGCCCAGCATCTCTGTGGATGGTCTCCTGTAGGAATATCCTGAAAAAGAGGAGTGGGGAGAAAAACCAAAGGGAAACCTGGGAAGAGTGGAAGCTGTATCACCGTGCAAGGACTTGGAGTGTCAGTGTCCCTTTCTCAGAGTAGCTGTTGCAGGGGGAGAAAAGGATGTTCAGCCTAAAAGGCTCAAACTCTGCTCCCATCTGGGAGTGGATGGGGAAGCACAAGCTGGGCACAGAACATGGATCCATCCCATCATGTCAGGCTTCCCAAACCAGAGAGCACGTTTCTGCTGCCGTGGCTGTGCCCTGTGTGCAGAGCCTGGGTCTTCTATAGTCACAGCAGGCAATGGACTGTGGTGGAGAGGGTCCAGGGGAGTTATACAGGATCATACAACCATGGTTAGCCCCTTTCTCACTGCCCTGTGTTTGTTACAACCCAGGTGCTCCAGGCCTCCTGACTCCCTGCTATCTTGGCAAGGAACCTTCTGGGTCCTACGGGCCCATCAACCCCATCCTGAACAGCACCTACCAGTTTGTGACCAGCTTGTTTAAAGAGGTCAGCACAGTGTTCCCAGACTTCTTCCTTCACCTCGGTGGCGATGAGGTGGACTTCACATGTTGGTGAGTTGGAGATCAGTCTAGATGAGGACTGTGGGGAAGTGTCTGGGAATGGTGTTCCAGTCCATTGCTTTTTGGCCATGATTATCTGTAGATCTTTGATTTCCCACTCCCCTGGGATTTGTGTGTTGGTTTCTGTGCTCATGGTGATGCTGGCTGTGGGAAGCCATTAGCCACAGTTCTTGGAATACCTGAACCAGCCTTGGGCTGATGTGGAAAGTGTTTTGGCCTTACTCAAGAGCTCAGGTTGCAGTGTTTTTATTCTCTTCTCTTTGGGACCCAGGAAATCCAATCCAAAAATTCATGCCTTCATGAAGGAGATGGGCTTTGGTGAAGATTACAAGAAATTAGAGTCTTTCTACATACAGAGGTAAGGATGGTTGCATCTTGCAACTGCAGCTGCAGTGTGCAATGAGCACAAACATCTTCTGCTTTCTTGGGGATACCACCTCTCCTGGGCATATCTCCTTGACCCCAAAGGGAGTAACCTAGCTGTGTTTTATTGGGATACTGACCACAAAAAGGCCTGGGGCTGAGGAGAAAGAACCCCCATAAGGGCTTTGTTTTCTCCTTTCTCCTTCAGCAGTACCTTTGTGTCCCACTCTGGATGTTGGGAATATTGGTGCTACTGTTTTTGCAACCAGCAAAGAGTGGGGTGTGTAGTTGGGATGGCCCAAAACTCCTTTCTTTTTACACTCCAGGCTTCTGGACATCGTCTCTTCCCTTGGCAAAGGCTATATTGTGTGGCAGGAGGTGTTTGACAACGGAGTGAAGGTGAGAGCTGCCTGCCTTTCCTAATGCAGTTCCTGGGAGCAGCAGTGCCAGCACCCAGTGAGACTCACTGGAGTGCTCTGAGGGTGCTGGGGCTGGCAGAGGGTTCTTTGTTACAGCACTTGGGTTGATGGTGCTGCCATCACCAGGGCTTTGTCAGGCTGCTCTTAGCAGGCTCTTCCCTCCAAGCTTTTGTATGTACACCTGCAAGATGCAGGTTGGATCTGCCTCTCCTTCTCTTGCTTCTGCAAACCAGATGGGAAGAGGCTCAAAAGTCAAGCCAGTGTCTGCCTCAGTTTTCCTTTTTCAAAGCTGTGAATGGGTCAGGGCACTTGGCTTGCAAGGGGAGGTGGTGCTCTTGTTGCTACACTGATCCCATGTCCCATGCACGGGGTTCCTGTGTATTCTTCAGGTGAGGCCAGACACCATTATCCACGTGTGGAAAGAGAACTCCACTCCGTACATGGAGGAGATGGGGAATGTCACCAGGGCTGGCTACAGGGCTCTGCTCTCTGCCCCCTGGTACCTCAACCGCATCTCCTACGGGCAGGACTGGATGGTGGCCTACCAGGTGGAGCCCTTAAAGTTTGAAGGTGTGTTCCTTGTGTCTCCTTCCCCTTCAGCAGCTGACTTGTCACTCAGAGGTAGCACCAAGGCTAGGTCTCTTGCTAATTTGTTCTTGCTGCAAAGGTGCTTGCGTGCCTGTGTCCTTGGTCCAAGTGCTATGTTCTCTTCCCTTGCTGCCTGCAGAAAATAACTTGGCTCTCCCCCAGCCTGGGGTTTGAAGCAGGGGCTTCCACATTATTGTTTCCACAGCTGTTAACAGGCATCTCTGTGGGCAGAGTGATAATCACCCCATTGTCATCCAGCCCTGTCACCTGAGTGCCTTGTTCCCTGGCAGGCAGCCCTGAGCAGAAGGAGCGGGTGATCGGTGGCGAGGCCTGCATGTGGGGGGAATATGTGGACGTCACTAACCTGGCCCCCAGGCTCTGGTAAGAGACGTGGTGGGGAGGTGACCCCCAGTCACATGGGGCAGGGCTCGTGCCCTTCTCCTGAGGCAAATGCTGCTGGCTGGGGCTGCTCATGGTGCTTGTCCCTGTCCTCTGTGCTTGTAAAAGCTTCACTGAGGCTGAAGTGAGGGTATGTAAGGCCATAACGTTCTCCTGTACAACCTGCTGCTGCTGCCCATGTGTATTTAATGTTGGTCTCTGTCCTGTCAACCCAGTACATCCCAATCCACATGTGTCCAGGAGTGGATCTTTTGTTGTACAGAAAACACTTGTCTTTACATGTTGAAGGACTTTGGTCTGGAAAGCGTTTGGGAGCTCAGGGCTTTGTGCAAGAAGCTTTTGAACTCTCCCCCTGACTGGACTCTGTCCCTTCTTCTTCAAGGCCCAGAGCTGGAGCTGTAGCTGAGAGACTGTGGAGCAACAGAACCGTCAGGGACCTGCAGGATGCCTACGTGCGGCTGGCTGAATTCCGCTGCAGGCTTCTGGGGTGAGCCTCCCTCCTGGCAGCTGGGCTTTGGGGGACACACTCCAGGGTTTGGTCCTGGGGGAAGTAGGCCTTCCCTGGGGCAAAATGACCCCTCTGCATGGGGAAAATCCTGAGCTTTGCTTCTCTGCATGGGCAGAACTGGTGCCTCTGCTGAGGAGCTTTGTGCCAGAGAAGGGGGACCTGCTCATCCTGCAGCACCAGCTGCCCCAGGAAACCTGCCCTTACCCTGAATGAGCAGAAAAAGAGTCTTAAAGGGCACAATCAAAGTGTCTCTTTCCTTGTCACCTCCCCGGCCCTGCAGAAGGCTCTGCCATGCATCCCCCATAACACTATCTCTCTGCTCTCCTTCCAGGCGGGGTGTCCCAGCGCAGCCTCTCTACGTCGGATACTGTGACAATGAATTTGGTGGGTTGTGATGGGAGTGTCCCACTGCCCCAGGTGGCTGTGCACACAGGAGGGCTGATCCCTCTCTCTTAAAAGCTGCTGCCTCGGCAGAGGGACCTTTTCCCACCCCAGCTCCCACTCTTTCTTTGTTGCAATTAACCTTTTTTTTTTTTGTCTTTTCCTTTGTGCACACTCTTTGCCTCTTTTTCTATTTTTATTTCTTTAAATCTATAAATAAATGACCCCAAAGAGGAAAAAGGTGCCTTTTCATGCTTAGCTGGACCTTGGGAAGGCAGCGTAAGGGGTGTTGTTAGCAAGAGATGGGTAGGGCTTGCTCCAGAGATGCTGGCGGAGGAGCATCCTCCTGGAGCACGATGAGTACCTCCTCAGATGGATGAACTTTTCTTAGTCTCTGCTGCTACCAGGCTCTGCCCCTGCAGAGAAAAGGTGATGAGAAGGTATGGGCTTCCCCAGTTTTCCCCTTGACCTCCCACCATCTGGATATGTATCAGGATAAGTGACAAAGCCACCGTGGTTTTCCTTCTGTGGTCTTCTGTGCACCGGCAGTCAATGCTGCGGTGTTGTTTCCTGTCCTTGTCTCTTCTGCCTGTGTCTCTGCCTTCAGTCCACCACCTCTGTGGCCTGAAACCCTCTCCACAGTCACCTCTTCTTCTGGCTTCTGCTCCCAAGAAGGCACCCTGGAGCCTCTCCAAGGAGACCGTCAAACCCACTGAGCTGAGCAGCACATGGATTTTACATAGCTTCTACTCAGGAGTTGGTCGAGTGATCCGTCCTGCTCCTGCTCTGTTGCTGTTGAAGAAGGGAGCTCAGCTCCAGGTCTCCTACGTCCAAAGGGATTTGGTTTGATTAATGTTTTCTTTGAAGAAGAGACCAGTGTTGCTGCTGTCCTGCAGACCTGAGACAATCGTGTTCTTGTCCTCTGCTGCTGGGAGACTGGAAACCCTGTCCAGCTGGAATGGGGGGGTTTCTAGGGAAGAAATCCTGCCTGATGGGACTGTTGGACATGTTGGCCTTCAGTAAGGGAGATCTGCTGTTACAGATGAAAACCTTCTATTTGTCGAACTTGAAATTAAAATACTGGAATTAATTTTGAATTTAAAATATTCAGAAATCACTAAGTCTTGCATTTCTTTGCCCTCCTGCAACAGGAAACCCAAACCCTCAAGGGGGCGGGGAGGGAGATGATTAATTATAGGACCCAATCACCCTGGGGCAGGGAAACTTACCCAGATTTGGGGAGAAAAAGGGCATTTTTCCCCTTATTCAGAGCCAGAGGGTAAAGGCTTGCCTTCCTGCTTGGTGGGGAAAGATGCTCCTCTGCTTCCTCCAAGGGGAAATCCACATCCCTTTTCTCTGGGGTTTTGGTCATAAATGGGGCTCTGCTTCCAAGGAGGGTGCTCCCTGCTTTCCCCAAGCGGCCTGTTCCTTCCAGAACATCTATTTTGGTCATGTAAAACTTGCTGGGGAGTAGAGGAGAACAGGCAGCGTGTGAATCACTTGGGGCCAACAGATTTAAAAATAAACCCAGGCGGCATCAAAGAACAGCCGACGAGCCCCCGGGTTTCGGCAGGATTCCGCTCCGCGCCTCCCAAACCCACCCGTGGGTGCCCACCCCGGGCACCATCCCCGGCCTGTGGGTTTCACTGGGACACACGTGTTTGCACGTGCTCGCGTACGCCTGCAGACCCATACGCACGCCTGCGGGCACACGCACATGCGTGCACGCAGACACTTGCCGACACTCCTGCACGCGCGCTCGTGCATCCGGTTCTTTGCAAACGGGCAACAGCCGTGCACACGCACGCGGGTGCGTGCAAGCACGTGCACTCATGCACACGCCTGCAGGTGTGTTGCTTGCACACGTGCACAGACGCTTGCACGGCATGGCACAGGCTTGCAACGCAGGCACGCACCCGCGCGTACACATGTGCTGCTTGCACACCCGTGTGCTTACCTGCGGCAGACACACGTGCTCACACGCGCTTGCACACACATTTGAGCATGCGTGTGCACCTGCACGCTTCCACGGGTGTGCACGCGTTTGAGCACACATGGACTTGCTCGTGACATGCGTTCACGCACCCGCACGCTCTTGCACCCACCCTCCCGGTGCTCACGCATCCTCGCACACACCCGCCCGTCTGTGGCTGCGTGCCGGCGATGCCTGGCGCCCCCAGCCCCGCTGCTACGCCGCGAGTAATTAATTAAAGACTGCTCCAGATAGTAAAGGCGTGGAGTCTAATTACAGCTTTTCAGGGGCGTGACGGGGGTGGTCCGTCGAGGTGAAAAAACGTAAATGCGACCAAGTGCCTAAATGGTACCTTTTGAGGCCGCTCTGGTGGGGGGGCCGCGGGGTGTTCACCCTGGAACCTACTGACG
>JAAWXA010000040.1:1384256-1407150 GCA_038090715.1 Florisuga fusca
CGGAGGCGGCGGCGGGGGCGGCGTTCAGCACCGCGAACAGCGGCCGAGTGAACGGGCTGAGCCGCCCGCCCGGCGCCATCGCCATGAAGGATCACGACGCCATCAAGCTGTTCGTGGGGCAGATCCCGCGGAACCTGGAGGAGAGCGACCTCAAGCCGCTCTTCGAGGAGTTCGGCCGCATCTACGAGCTCACCGTCCTCAAGGATCGCTTCACCGGCATGCACAAAGGTACGGCGTGGGGGGGACGGGGGACTCGGCGCCCGGCGTCGGGGCGCGACCAGGCGAGGTGTCCTGAGGTGATGGACCCCTGATGTGGGACACCGCTGAGGTGGAGCACCCCGAGGTAGGGGCAGCCCTCAGGCAGGATGCTTTGAGGTGGAGCACCCATCGTCTGGAAGTACCACAGGTGAGGGATGCTCATATGGGGCTCCTCTGAGGATGGGGTGCCCCTGAGCTGGAGGTACTTCTGAGATGGGACACCCTGAAGTGGGGCACTGAGGTGCCTCTGAGGTGAGGTGCCCTGAATCTAGAGGTACCCAGGAGGTAGGGGGATCCTGGAGGTGGAAATACCCCTGAGTTGAATGTACCCCTTGGTTGGGGGACTCTGTGGTTTGGGGTATCCCGAAGGTGGCAGTACCTCAGTATGGTGCATTCCTTAGATGAAGGTGCTGCTGAGGTGGGGGTGTCCCAGAATGGGTCACACTGGAATGGGGCACCCCGAAGGTGGGGGCATGCCAGTTGAGGGGTACCCTGGTACAAAGTACCCCTGAAGTGGGGTACACCTGAGGTGAGCTACACTTAAAGTGTGGCACCGCTCTGATTGGGGTGGAGGCATACCCCTGAGATGGAGACACCCACCTGAGGTGGGAGCACCAACTGGGGGTTGGGAGCTGTTGTCCACCTTGGGAGCACCCCAGCAGTGTTTGGGGCACCTGCCTGGGTTGAGGGCACCTGTATGACATCAGAGCACCCACGTGAGTTTTGGGCACCGTTGGAGTTGGAGCACCTCTGGGGTGGAGGTACCCACCTAGGTAGGCTACAGGCACCCACATGCCAGCTCCCTGCCTGTGCCGTGTCCCAGGACTCTGCAGGGGGGTTAGGACAACCTGTCCCAAGATCCAGCAGGTCTGGGACCTGGTTGGCATGCTGGCATGGATCATGGGATCATGGCAGGGCACCCAGCACCCTGGGCAGCACACTGAGGGGCTCACACCTGCACTGCCAAGATTTTTATGGAACCCTACACATGTGAGCCAGTGGTCTGCTGTGCCAGAGCAGGGTCAGGGCATCTCGGGTGTTACTTGGATGGGACCTCATTCTCCTCCACATGCTGTTGCCAAGCCCCTCTGCCATGGGCAGTGCCCTCTTTGCCGGGACTTCCTGGGAAGCCAAGGTTGGCGCTTGTGGATGCTGCCACATCAGTGTCCTCTGGCTGTGGGGCAGCAGCCCAGACGCCGTCGTTCTCCTCAACTCTACCTCCGAAATGTCTCCAGGTGCCTCTGAAGCTGCTTGCATGCCCCAAACAACAGGATTTGCACCATGTCTGGGTCCCCTTGGTGCTTCCTCCAGTGCAGGCTTCATCTACTGCGGCCCAGATGCATGATTTAATTGTGGACACTCCTCTAATCTGAATGGCACCCTTCCTCCCAGTGAGCCTCAGGAGTGGGATTGCTCCTGCTCCATCCCTCCGAACTTCTTCAGTATGCCTGGGCATCATCCACATTGTTGCCTGCAGGGGAAAAGGAGGAAAAAAGCAGAGAGGAGGAAGCCAGCATGATTACAGATGGTAAACACTGGAAATGGCACCAGGACTGACGCGAGCGGCTGCGCTGACCTCCCCCTTCCACCCGCAGTGGGATGATATTTATCTGGGGGGATCTTCCCTTGCTCCCTGCGAGGGCAGATGTCCCCAACACCCCAAGGTGTCCCGTCGCCCCGCTGCTGCTCTCCCTCTCCTCCCAGGCATGCTGATTGTACTTATTAAGAGTTATTAATACTTAATCAGCTGGCGGATTTAATTGTGCCAATATTAAAAATGCATCAATGTCAATTTTATTAAATATTTACTTTGTTGAAGGGAAACTGTTTTGCTGCTGTTTTAATATCACTTTCAGACGCTTTTGGATGTAACCCTGGCAAATTGAGGGGGAGCCCTTGGGGGTGGGAGCGGCATGGCAGCAGCACGAGGACCAGGGAGGCTCCTATGGGAAGGGGACAGATGGGGAGGAGAGGACCAGACCCCATCCCCGGGGCTCACTGATCGTCACCGGTGCTGAAGGAGCGAGCGAGCGGCTCGGCAGCGTGAGTCAGCGTGGGAAAACCTCGCCCCAGGCGTATTCCTCATTCCCGAAGCGCTGCGATGTCAGAGGAGCTGGAACACCTTCGCCACATGAGTCCCATCCCGAGGAGGATGCTCCGGACTGGGAGAAGCATGGTGACAAACTGGAATGGGCAGCCTCGATGCCTGGAGATCTGCTTCCCAATGGGCTTCAGCTGTGGCTTTTCCCTGGAGCTCAGGGCTGGGGTGCTGCTGCCTGCACACTGCCAGGCTCGCTGCCTGCTCCTGCTCCTTCCCTTATCCTGCTGCTCCATCTCTTTTGTGTAGAGATCCCCCACCCCATTTTGGGGCTGAGCTCAGGCCCCGTTGGAGGTGTTGCCCACCTGGGTGCCAGGTGCCAGGGTGCTGGGATGCTGGATGACAGGGTGCCAAGGTGCCAGGGTATTGCACCCCAGGGTTCCATGGTGCTGGATATCAGAGTGTCAGGGTGCCAGGATGATGGATGCCAGGGTGCCAGAATGCTGGGTCCTATGATTTTGGGGTGCCAAGGTGCTGTCATGCTGATGTCTGATTGCCAGGGTGCTGGGGTGCTGAATGCCATGGTGCCAGGGTGCCAAATACCAGAGAGTCGAGTGCTGGGGTGCTGGGTGCCAGGGTGCTGAGATGCCCCAGTGCCAGGTTTGAGGGCACCTGTGCCCAGGGGCTTTGTGGCAATGCCAGGCTGGACACTGACCCCATCTCCCCATCCCTGCAGGCTGTGCCTTCCTCACCTACTGCGCCCGTGACTCGGCCCTGAAGGCACAGAGCGCCCTGCATGAACAGAAGACACTGCCGGGGGTAAGTGACAACAGGGGGGCTGGAGGGGGAGCTGGTGGGGGGGGGTCACACACACGGTGACACCTCTTTGGGTTGTGGTCACAGGAGCCGCTTCCAGCGGCCACAAACCAAAGCATTGATTTTCCTGCCACCCACGTGCTATTGCGCTTTCTGTGGGCTCTGACCTCCTGAGCTTAACAAAGTGAAAATAAATATTTAATTATTCGCCTAAATAAAAATCAATAGGGCCGCCAGTTGGCTGGGGAAAGCGCTGGGGCCCGTGAATATCAATCCCAACCACGGGTGTGCAAAGCTGGTGAAGGGGAATGAGGCACGTGGCTTCCTGAGCCACCCTCTCGCCAGTGGTNAGGGGGCATCTGCTCCGGGGGATGCTGTGTGTGGAGGTGGGTGTCGGTCAGGAGGGTGTATCTGCACCCGGGGGTGGGGTGGATGTGCTGGCAAGCAGGTTGTTGGTGATGTGTGTGTCTCTGCATCCAGGGATGGGTAAGGTGTTGGCAGGAGGGTGTTGGTGGAGAGGGCGTATCTGCGCACCGGGATGTGGTGTGTGAGCGTGGATGTTGGTGGGAAGCGTGTGTCTGCACCCCCGATGCTGTGCCTGAGTGTGGGTGTTGGTGGGGAAGGCATGTTTGCAGCCGGTGGTGGTGTGTGTGTGTGTGTTGGTGAGCAGAGTGTGTCTGTACCCAGGGATAAGCCATGTTGGTGAGGGTGTTGGTCAGCAGGGTGTATCTGCACCCTGAATGCTGTATGTGATGGTGGGGGTGTTGGTCTGGAACGTGTATCAGCAGGCAGGGGTGGGGTGTGTTTATGAGGGTCTTGGTCAGGAAGGCGTATCTGCACCCAGGCTGCTGTGTGCTGGTGTGGGTTCTGGTGAGCAGGTTGTACCTGCAGGCAGGGATGGGGTATGTGAATGCCTGTATTGGTGAGGAGGGTGTATCTGCACCAAAGGGGGGTTTGTGTGTCTGTGTGCTGGCTGAGGAGTGTTTCCCCCGCTCCCTGGGGTCGGGTGTGGGTGTTGGTGCTGTATGTGGTTCAGGGGTGCGCGGGGCTGTGCTCAGGGGTGTTGCACCCACAGGGGTCCCGTTTTGCCCCTGAGGGAGGAGCAAATGGGGATGGGGAGCGGTTGCTGCTGGGTCTGCAGGGTGTGCACCATGTTGATGGTTTGGTGGGGGGTGTGTGTGTGTGGTTGTCTTTGCCCACAGCGATTGTGCAGCGGGTGTAGGTGTATCTGGAGTGGCAGCGGTGGGTGAGCAGGACTCGGAGGTGCATGGGGGTGTGTGGGTGCTGCTGGGGGTGGTCTCCAGCTCTGGGTGCCCAAGTGTCCACAGAGTGCTGCCGAGAGTCTCCCTGTGGGCGCGCAATGGGGAAACTGAGGCAAGGAATGTTGTGTGTGGCTGTGGCTCTGCAGGGCTCACAGCTGTGGGGAGGCTGCTGGTGGTGCTGTGGGGGGGAGTGGATGGATGCTCAGGAGGGGTGTGCAGGAGGTGGGTGCGTGGCTCACGTGGGTGTGCAGCCATGCTGGGATGGCTGTTCCGCTGTGCGGGGGTGCAGGCGCACGGCTGTTGGGGGGTGAGGTTGTGCGGGGGTTGTAGAGGAGGCCCTGGGTGGGTGGGTGTGCACAGAGGGTGTGGTTGTGCATTGGAGTGTGCAGGAGTGTGGCTGTAGGGGCTGCGGGGTCCCGTGGGGAGTGTGTGTGGCTGTGCAGTGCTGTGACTGTCCCTAAGACCATGTCCCCTAAATTGTGACTTCACCAGGGTATTCCCAGGATGAGGGGCTGCCTCTGCCCCAGTGCCTGTCTCCCTGCACCATCTTGGCTGACTGGGACATGTCATGGCCTGCTCACTGGGCTGCTGGGCACAAGGAGGAGGGTGACACCAGGGAAGGGGCGGGGGCCAGAAGGGACACTGCCCTGTGGGGCAGGTCCAGCTGCAGGGTGGCACCATGGCCTGGCTCTCCCTTTTGGGGTGCTCCAAATTTGAGTGGGTGCCAGTGCCCAGGGGGTCAGGTGGTGGTTTAACAGCTGGTGGTGACCCCCTCAGGCTGTAGCACACCAATGGTTTGGCCAAGGGGGTCTGTAGCTAGAGCAACCATGGGTGACAGGAGTGGTGGGTGCTGGGACACCCCAGACAGGGTCTACCTGTGACCCTGCATGCACCAGGGTGTCCTTGGGGTATTCAAGGATGGAGGGGGGGACATGGTGGGGGNCACCAGTCCTGTCACACATGGTGGGGGTGGGGGTGCTTTGGGAGTGGAGGGAGGTATGCTGTAGGGATGGGGGGGTGGATGGGTGTTGTGGGCGTGGGTGGATGGGTGCTATGGGTGTGTGTGTGTTTGGGATGGGTGGGTGAACTGATGGATGAGTCTCAGGTGGAGATGGGTGGACAGGTGGTTGTGTGGGTGTCAGTGTTGGGTGAATGAACAGATGGGTGTCAGGGAGTGGACGTGTGGGTGTAAGGAGCCAGGGGAGATGGCTGGGTGGTTGTTGTGTGTTGGGGGATGGATGGAGGGTGATTGGACAGCAGTGAGTGGCCAGGTGACCCATTGGGCACAGGGGCACGGTGCAGAGGTGTGGTAAGGACAGACAGACAGGTGGGTGCCAGACAACTGGGCACAGAGAGAGGTCTCGGGTGCCCAAGCCATCTATCTGTGCCACAGGAGTGGGTGCAGGGGGTCAGTGAGCACCCTGGGGTGGGCACAGGGGTGTCCATGGGCCAGGGCGTTTTCCCCCCGGTGTGGTGCAGCAGCCCTGGGGTAGGTGAGCTGGTCCCTGGGGCCTGACATTTATAAACATCAGCTGCTCCCAGCAAATCAATACAGTTTAATAACTGGCGAGCAGAGACGGGAGACACATCAAAATGACACTCTGCGGCTCCGTAAATGTTATTCTAAATCATCCGCGCCGGGTTTGTTACATTAAGCATACAGCAGTGGGCATGGGAAATTTGTTCCATCAAAGGCCATCGAGCTGGGAAATGGGGCCGGTGGGTCAGTGAGGGGGGGGGGCAGCCCCCTCAAAATGGGGTTCCCTGCTCTTGGACGTGCCATGGACAAAGAGGATGTTGGTCCCATGGATCTCCATGCTGTCACAGCCTCTGGGGTGGGCTTGGTGCAGGGTGGATGTTTAAGGGGACTGGGTGGCACAATGTGTGACACAGGAGCAGCCAGGTGACCCTGTGTCCCTTGGTGCCACCACATGGCTCCTGGGGACCCAGCCCCCTTCCCAGGAGCATCCCCCAGCTCTGTGCTGACATTTCTCCCCACGTTTCCCTGGAGATGAGGCGGTTGCTGTGGAAACCTCCCTCTTCTTCCTTAACCATCCTCTTCCTCACCCCAGGTGCTAGGATTTGCTACTACCCCCACCCAGCCCCTAAATTCGGGAACATCCTCCCCACCCCTCCACCCCCCCCCCCCNGCAGAGGAGACCCCAGGGTGGGGGTATGACTGCAGCTCTCACACACGCCCCGTCATGCTTGACATCCTGCTGTTGCCGTGACGACCCCATCGAGCACATGGCTCAGGCCCTCAGCAGCGCGGGGGAAGCATGCTTGTTGCCGTGGAAACAGCTGTAATTGTAGCATTTTTCGGTGAAAAGAGGGGAAGAAAGGAGAGGGAGAGAGGAGGAAAGGAGGGGGAGAGAGGAGGAGGGGTGGCTCGGTGGGTCAGGGGTCCCTGTGTCGGCCTGGGGTGCCCTGCCTCACACGCATGTCATGTGGCTCCACAGGCAAAAAGGTGCAAGAGGAGGCTGAAATTGGGTGAGAATCGGGCAAAAGGGAGCGGTGGCAATACCACCGGAGGGGCTGGGGCCAGCCAGATGCTGCTGCCACCTCTGCAGTCCTTTGCAGTCGAGGAAAGAGGGAAGGTGGCCAAGGCTGGCACCGGACACACAATCTCCAGGGCTGTGGCTTTGCCCTCTGCCCAGTTTGGTGTGGTCACCAGCCCCAGGTCTGTTCTTTCAAACCACTCCCCTGTTCCCTGGTCTCCTGCACCAGGCTAGGGCCAAATCCTGATGTTCCCCATGGAAAGGGCTTGAGGTGGGGGGTGCAGCACCCTCTTTGACCACCCTCTTTTCCCCCTTCTGTGTTGCAGATGAACCGCCCCATCCAGGTGAAGCCGGCCGACAGTGAGGGTCGAGGAGGTAGGTTCCCCCCTTCCCTGGCTACCCTGTGGGTGCCCTGTGGGCAGGAGGGTGCTGCAGGGTCACCTGGGGGTGGTGGGGGACATCATGGGGGCTGCCATGGGGAGATTGGTTTGTAGAGGAACCTATGAAAGGGGCTGCCTGTGCCAGTGACATCCAAATCTGGATCCCCAGTATAACCCTGTCTCCCCCTGCCCTTTGCCAGCCCTGATGTTATGCTGTGAATGTTCTGGCATCATGCCAAGAACATCCTGATGTCATACCACGAGCATCCTGACGCCATACCTAGGTAGAGCTGGTCTGTGACAGCCACCTCCTCTGTCAAACAACCTGAGTCCCTGCCTGTAGCTGCCTGTGGGGATCCTGGCAGAGCTGGATGCAGGAGCCCCTAGCAAACAGAAACTGCCCCCTTGCCCCAAAATTATCTGTGGGTGGTGGAGGCTGATGGGGCTGTGGCATTTCCAGGCTGAGTCAATAACTGGGGGGGCAAAATTACAGGAGATGGATCAAAACCCCCAAAGTTCTCAGTATCGGGAGCCAACGGCGGGCACGTAGGGATGCTGGGACAGGTGGGACACAGGCGTGGGGCTGCGTGTCCTCCCCAGGATGGCTGGGGCAGTTATCCCCCTGCTCCAAACACCTCATCAAACATGCCACAAACTGGTCTCGGCGTGTGCCGGCGGGACCTGGCTAGTAAATAACCCACTTATTGTGTGTAATTGGGCAAGGATTAAAAATCAATGGGCAAGCTCGGGCACCCTCACCATCACCCCTCACAGGGGGGTGATGCTTGGCCACCAGGCCTGCTCCCCTCAGCCACCTGTGCCAGGAGATGGTTTATGTTCAAGTAGACAACACACAAACCCTATTCCCTTAACTCATTTTCCTGGTACCTTAACGGACAGAGCATAAATCGTCTCCTCCCGTTATTTATTTATTTCCCTGGCAACGCTCTTGACAGGCCACCTTATTTTCTTTGTCAAATGCCATTAGCGCGCGGTGGGAGCACGTGGCTGCGCAAGACAGATGCTGGTAATAATCATGAAATTCTCATTATTTACTCTCCCTTCTCTCGTGTTTGGTTTATTTATGTCCCCTGGGCACGGCCGGAGGCTGTGGGTTATTCAGCGAGTCAATCATACGGAGGCAATCGCCGCTGTTTTTGCGGTCTCTCTTTGTTTCCCAACCGCATCCCACACCGGTGCCGAGCGAGCCGGCTCCTCCATCCCTGTGAAAAGGGATAGAAGCTGGCTCTTCCCAGCTTCACCCCTGCAGAAGAGGTTTTCCCACCCCAAGTGTTTTATAAGATGGAGGTGATAAACCCTGCCTCTTCGCCTCTGGATCAGCATTGCTCCCTCCCCAGGCTCCGGTGTTACCTGGCTCTTTCCCTCTCCGACGGGCTGGGTTTTGTTTTTAGAAGACAGGAAGCTCTTTGTGGGCATGCTGGGGAAGCAGCAGAGTGAGGATGACGTCCGGCGCCTCTTTGAGCCCTTTGGACAGATCGAGGAGTGCACCATCCTCCGAGGGCCCGATGGAGCCAGCAAAGGTGGGTTCTGGGGAGCTGGGTGAGCACCCCGCAGGCAGTGGGCGCCCACGAAGGGTGGGAGCTGCTGGCAGCGCAGCACTAGATCCCGCAGTGGCCGAATCCAACCTCTCCCATGTCCCTTCTCTGCCCTTAGGTTGTGCCTTTGTGAAATACGGCAGCCACGCCGAGGCACAGGCTGCCATCAACAGTCTGCACGGCAGCCAAACCATGCCGGTAAGTGCCGGGCTCTTGCCCTGCCCCATTCGACCCCGTGCTGCCTGCATAATCCAATCACCAGCTAATTTGATCCTCTGTCTAATTGGATCAAAATCCTACAGACTGGCAATTTGTTGGCCAAATCACCCCAAGGTTCATCCTTGCCTGGGTGCTGAACCCCAGGGGGTGAGCGCGTGGGGCTAATTCCCTCTGCGCTGGAGAAAGGGGCTGTTTAATTAACGCCGAAGGTCAAATTTGTGAACGAGCAGGAGGAAAAAGGAAGCAGAGGTTAGCGAGCTACCGCCAGGGAGAAAAAACAGCTATAATTAAACCTTGCATCGATCGCTGCTTGCTGCTGCCAAGCCAGGCAGCATCCCTGGGGCCAAGGATGCTGCGGCTGCTGCGAGCGAGCGAATCCTTCCCTGGAGCGGGGAGACATTTTGGGGGCATCGCTGGGACCCCACCATCAGCCCCGTCTTCCCCCTGTCTCAGGGCGCCTCGTCCAGCCTGGTGGTGAAGTTTGCGGACACGGATAAGGAGAGGACCCTGCGGCGGATGCATCAGATGGCGGGGCAGCTGGGCATCTTCAACCCCATGACCATCCAGTTTGGCGCCTACGGGGCCTACACGCAAGCGGTAGGAGATGGTGCCCGCCGGGAGTGGGGTTTTGGGGAACCCCATGGTCTGGGGGGTGTGCTTGTTTTACCTGTGAAAGCCAGTGTGGGATTTCACCAGTGCCAGTGAGTGCAGATGCCTGTCAGGGTTGGTGTATCCTCATCTGGGGGCACAACAGAGGGCTTTATCCCCCCCAGGGGAGGATGGCACAGCTGTAGGGTACAGCAGTCCCATATATTCCCGTTTTTAATGTCACCTAGACCTCCTCCTGTGCCTGGGTCTGTCAGCAGGTGCCATTTACTCCCATGAACTCCTGTGCCTGGGTGTGAAGGGAGGATGCTAACTTCTCCCTCTCTGCTCTCCCTTTCTCCCACCCTCTTGATTTTTTTCCCCTTTTCCCCCCTAAGATCATGCAGCAGCAGGCGGCCCTGATGGCAGCTGCCCAGGGGACCTGCCTCAACCCCATGGCCGCCATCGCCGCTGCCCAGATGCAGCAAATGGCCGCCTTCAATGTCAGCGGACTGGTGGCCACGCCCCTCACCCCCTCTTCAGGTATGACCCTTCTCTGTTTGCCCTCCCCACCCTGCTCAGCATCCTCGGGGTGGGTGGTGCTGACACCTCCCTCCCCCAGGGACAAGCACCCCCCCTGGCATTGGCACCGCGCCGGTGCCCAGCATCGCTGCGCCCATCGGGGTGAATGGTTTCAGCCCCCTGCCCCCCCAGACCAATGGACAGCCTGCCTCGGAGACCATCTACACCAATGGCATCCACCCCTACCCAGGTAACCCTCCTGGCAGCCTACCAGGGGGCTCCAGTGTGTCCCCCCTGGGGCTGGGAACCCATACTCAGCCCCCATAGAACACTCCAGGGGTGTTCTCTACCCCAGGAACACACTGGATGAACCAGCTGTGTGCTGATCTCCACCGAAATCCCTCCTCCCGTGGCATCACTGCCTGGGTGAGCAGGGCAGTGCTCTCAGCTCCTCCCAAGCTGTATGGGGCAGCTCAGTGCTTGGCCAAAAGCCCTCTCCTATGAGAGCTGCTTATCCCTGGGTTTCTCTTGCTTATTCTCTCTTCCTTCTCCCTTCTTTTCTCTCTCCAGCTCAAAGCCCGACGGTGGCAGATCCCCTCCAGCAAGCCTACGCAGGCATGCAGCACTATGCAGGTCTCCAGCTTTGCTTGGCACTTCTTCTCCCCTCTGTGCTCCTCAACGTTTTTTGTTTTTGTTTTTTTTTCTTATTATTTTTTTGGGGTGTGTGTGTGTGTGAAATATCACCTTGGTGTTGAACACAGTGCTGGGTGAAGTTCTGGGGCAATGGGGTGAGCACAGAGTGTCGTACCCTGGCAGCCATGGGGGTGATGCTGACACAGAGCACAGTCCCCTCATCCCCAGCAGCACAGATGTGCTCCCAGCACGTCACTCTGTGGAAACTTTAGATGGAGGAAAGTGAATTTTAGTGCTAACTCCATGGGGGAAAGAGAGCTCATGATAGTACCCCGGAGAGGTGGTGAATTTTGGGCAGTGGCGGAGAGCAGGATCCATGCTGGATCCCACCAACACACCAGCACTCTAGTAGAGATGTCGGTGGAGGCACCAGGACATCAAAAATCCTGAGATGTTCATCACAGGGCTGAATCCAATGGCTGGGGAGAAGGGAGTCAAAGCATCCTATGGCAGTACGTTCAACCCTGCAGCCATTTCAGGGAGCACAGCCATTTGCAGATTTCCAACAGAAAATCTAAGTTTTGGACACCCAGTTGTTGTTGTATTTTTTCAACTAAAAGTGCCTCAACCTTGAGGCCATATTACTTCTGTCACCCGTGCCCCTCCTGGAAGAGCTATTCCCTGTACCCCAGGCGTACCAGCAGGGATGGGAAGGGCAGAGCCAGGAGCCCTGGGGCAGGATAGGCGCCTCCATTGAGGGTGGCAGCAGGGGACATCCCTGTCCCCAGCCCCTTCCTGGGGCTGTGGTGTGAGCGGGGTGCATGCTGAGGTCTCAGCTCCACGTTTCTCCCTTCCAGCAGCGTATCCCACCGCCTACGCGCCCATCAGCCAAGCCTTTCCCCAGCAAGCACCCATCATCCCGCAGCAGCAGCGAGAAGGTGAGGGGTGGTGGGGTCACCCCAGCTGTGGGGCTGGCAACTCCTCACTCCCCCACCCCGGGGTGACCCCCGCCTTGCGCTTGATGTGTGGCTGTCCTTTGTGTGTCACCCAGGTCCCGAGGGCTGTAACCTGTTTATTTATCACCTGCCCCAGGAGTTCGGGGATGCGGAGCTCACACAGATGTTCTTGCCTTTTGGCAATGTCATCTCTGCCAAAGTCTTTGTGGACCGTGCCACCAACCAGAGTAAATGCTTTGGTAAGTCCTGGCGTGTGGTGCTCCATGATGTCCCAGCTTGGGGTCCAGCTCTCACCAGTGGCCCGGCTCAGGGGTCCAGCTCTCGCAGCTCCAAGGTCTGGCTCTCTCCATTGACCCTGCTTTGTGGTCCAGTTCTCCATGGCACTCCACCTCTGGGTTCCAACTTTTCCTGACATCCCATCATGGGGTTCTGGTTCTGCCCAATGTCCCCAGCGTGGAGATCCAGCTCTCCCTGACTTGGAGGTCTGTCTCGATGTCCCAGCTCAGGGGCCCGGTTCAGGCAACACCCATTGCTGACCAAAGCTGCAAGGTGGCTGGAGCAACATGACTGTCTGTCCTGGGGCCAAAGGGCAGGTTTTTGTCCCACATGGTGGCTGTACAGGACATATCCTGCTGCTTTCCCTTCTTACACTGTCCTGTGTCCTCAGCCCAGCGCACCTACCCCCATGCCTACACTGTCAGCAAAGTGTCCACACAAATCCCATCACCTTAGTGTCCCCAGAGGCCATTCCATTGTCCCTCTGGACCTTCTTACCCAATGTTCCCGTAGCCATGATGTCTCCAAAGTTGCCATCAGCCTGACACCCAGTGCCCGGTAGCCAGGGGCTGCCTCATTACCCCCACATACCCCTCTCCCAGCCTCTAAGCCAGGAGCATCCTGTGGGATTTCTACACCTTGGCTGAAGTCAAGTGGCAACCTGTGATGTTTACAGTGACAAACTCCTCTGTCCCCTCACCCCCAGGTTTTGTCAGTTTTGACAATCCGACGAGCGCTCAGGCAGCCATTCAGGCCATGAACGGCTTCCAGATCGGCATGAAGAGGCTAAAAGTCCAGCTAAAGCGGCCGAAAGATGCCAACAGGCCCTACTGACCCCTGCTCACCCTGGCCCTGCAGAGAGGTAAGAGGGGGGGCTGGAAGAGCCTGGCTCTGCTGACCCACCTTCCCCTGCTCTGCCCTGGGGGACGTGGTAGTGGGGCTCAGCTCATGGAGGGCAGCACTGGATGTTCTCCAAAACCATCCTCAAGTGTGCCTGGGGGCCTCTTCACCTGGGACCCGTGGTGTGGGTGGTTCAAAGTGGGATTCGGGTCTTTCCCTCTTGCCATCCCTCCCTGCATTCCTCCCTTTGTCCCTCTTGTCTCTCTCTATCCTCTCCATCTCTTCCCTCCATCCCTTGCTTCATCCTTCTTCTCTTTCCCTCTGTCTCTCTCTGTCCTCTCCCATCTCTACCCTCCATCCCTTAATCTTTTTATCTTCCCCTCCGTGCATCTCTCCATCCTTCTTCTGTCTCTCTCCTTTCCTCTCTCCCTCTGTCCTTCCCTCCATTCTCTCAGTTCCTCCCTTGACCAGTCCCTCTGTCCCTCTCCCCCCTCCTTCCTTCTGTCCCTCTCCCTCCCTCCCCAGGACACATCCCAATAGCCCTTTCCCCCTTTTGCAGGTTGGGCGTCCGTGGTGTCTGACAACTTTCCCCTTCCCCAAGTGCAGTATCCAAACCCGTAACTCTCTTTCTTTGCAACACATCCTGGAGGATGAGGAGGAAGATGAAAAGGTGAAGGACAAAGGGGCAAAGAAGAGAGCCATTCCGGGCATAGCTTTTCTTTCCTTTTTTGATTTTTTTTTTTTCCCCAAACTGGTCTTGTTTGTTACTTAACGAGAACAAGAGAGCAAGGAAGACAAGGAAGGAGGAGAGCCATGCGGCACCAGGGCTGAGATTTGCTGCTGGCTGCTTGCTGGGACTCACTGAATCCCTCACGGGGAGAAAGGATGACGGATCCGGGCAGCTGGGATCTGGATCTACCTTTGTGTTTGTTTTTTAAAGCACTCATTTGCTGCTATTGATTTCCCAGGAGAAAACAAGGAAGAAAAAGAGGCTCCAAATGGACTCTTAAACCAAAGCCAGTGGGATGGGACCAGCCTTGGGCGCTTCACCTGGAAAAGTTTGGTTGGAATAAGGAAATGTGGCAAGATTTGGTTTTTTCCCCATGTCTAGGGGTTAAAAAACAAGGGGATCAAAGGATGTTGGACTTACAGAAGATATATATAAATAGTATATATATATATATATATATATATCCCATGGAGAAGGGCAGCGGGACACACGTGTTCTCCTGCTCATCACTGGCACAGGGACATAGGATTACTTGTTTCAGAGTCATATCATTCCTTAGAGTTTAGGGACCAAAGGACTATTGCTTTTTTTAAATATATCTATAAATAAATTAATTTAAAAAAAACAAAAACAAACAAAAAACACATACAAAAAACCCACAAAAAAACAAACAAACAAAAACAACAAAAAACCGAGCAAGGAAGAAGACATCAAAATGAAGAGGGTTGAGGAAAACCCAAAACATCTCGAGCTTTAAGAGCTGCGAGTGTTTCCTCGAGGGCTCGGTTTTGGGGGGGGGCAATGTGTGGCTGGGGATGGGGGGCTGNGGGGCTGTGGTGGCTCCCCCAGCCCCGGCGAGAGCCGGTGGTGTGGGGGAGTGAAGGTGGTTGGAGAGCCCCTTGCTTGCTCCAGGGAGGGAGCAGTGCAGTGTGGTTCTCTGCAGTTTTGGTTGTTTTGGGAGTTTTTTGGGGGTTGGGTTGGTTTTTTTTTCAGCCAAATAACAAAACAAAAAGACAAAACAAACAAAAAAAAAAAAAGTGAGGTTTCAGCAGAAACAAAGTGAAGCGAAATAAACTTATTTTGTCAAAATCTTCACCTTGGTTGGTTCTTTGGAGCAATCACGGCCGCGTCCCACCACCCAAACTCCCTGGCATCGTCCCCTTGGGGACCCCTTTCTGACCAGCTTACATCCATCCGGGCAGGACTGTCTGGGAATTTGGAGAAGCTGGCAGAGTGGCCTGAACTTCTCTGTTTATTTGCTTTGATTTTCCCAGGAATGACCATTTGCTGGAGAATTTCACACACACACCCCCTGCAGAGGGGACCAGGGCAGAACTTGGAGCACAGCCACCACTGTGAGGAGCCTGTCAGGTCTCAGCTGGTGACTATCTAAACAGGGATATTTTTTTTAAGCCAATCCTTAACTTTCTTTATAAATCCACACCCATGTCTCTGGTGGGATGCAAAGGGCTGGTTTGGGGTATTTATTTAAATCCTTCAGACCCCTAAACCTCTGACAAGGAACCCCACCACCTTGGGGTGGCCCCATGCCCCTTGGATGGGCCTGATGCACAATCCCTTCTCTTTGGTGTGGTTCCTGCTCTGCAGCACCACCCCTTTGCCATGGTGTGATAGTGGGGGGATTCCATTCCCACAGACCCATCCCTTTCCCAAAGCCTCGTGAATTTCACATCACCCTTTCCCTGTGATCCCATCCCCACACTTCCATCCCATCCCCCCCCAGCAGCTTACCCCACTTTAACCACACACCGACACCGTTTCCTTTTTTTTTTTTTTTTTTTTTNTTTTTTTTTTTTTTTTTTTTTTTTTTTTTCCTGTCTTTTTGGATTTGTTTTGGTCGTTTGGTTGTTGTTTTTTTGATTTTTTTTTTTTTTTCTTCAGTATCTTGTCATTGATAAAATTGCAATCGCTGCTGACGCCAGGAGGGGCAGCCACCAGCCCTGCCAGCTCCCTCCACTCTGCCACAGGGTGGGGGACACTGAGGGACAGGACGAGGAGGGGACAAGGGACCACTAAACCCACCAGGTGCTTACTGGCTACCTGTGTACAGCATGAAGCCACCAGTCTCAGCCCCATTTGCCCAGCCTGGAAGCCTCCAAACCCACGTGTCCTCCTCGGCCTTGCCCAGGGGTCTCTGCTTGTTGCCCAGGGGGGGCCCTGTCACCACCTCTCAGTTTGTGTAGACCTGAGTCCCGATCACACGCATGATCTCCTTCTGGATTTTGGGGTCCTGAGTATTGATATTGGCATCTCCCACTTGTCCGTCTTCATACCTGCAAGGGGAGAAGTGGGGTGAGGGGGGCACCCCATGGGTGTCCCGGGGGCGCTGGTGTGGTGGGCACAGCTGGAACTCACACAAAGAAGAAACGGGTGCAGACGTGGTCTGAGACGGGGCAGACCCAGATGTTGCCGTGTTTCTGCAGGTCCTTGGAGGTGATGACTGCCAGGGGGAAGGGGCTGTCAGCTGGGGGTCCCCCAGGGCCCCTCCTGCACCCTTTCCTTCCACTGGCTGAGCCAGGGAGGAAGTTGCTGCCTGTCCCCCACCCCGTGTCCCCCCCACCCTGTGTCCTCGCACCTTCACACAGCGCGATGCAGTTCAGGTTGCGGCTCTGGAGGAAGCGGGACTGGATGGAGCGGGTCTGTGGGGAGAGCACAGTGTCACTGCCCCAACTGTCCTCAGCTCACCCTCACCAGGAGTGCTGTGTCCCTGTCCCCCCCACAGCATCCCCCCAGCCTGTCACCTGAGGGATAGTGTTCATCCGGTTGTACCTCTGCACCAGCTCGTCCTTTGAAGGCATCCGATGCTGCCCTTTCCCCATCCCTGTGGAGAAGCCAGGAGGTGCCTGTCACTCCCAGGCAGGGAGCGCCCCTGGGGTGAGGCGGGGACACGTGCCACAGATGGTGACAACCATGCTGGGTGCTTCCACCCGGTAGCCAAGCCCTGAGAACCCCCCAGAAGTGGGCTGAGCAGCTTCTGGAGCCTAGAAAACTTTGGAGTTTAATTCCCAGGAGCATCGCAGAGCCTCAACCTGGCTGGGAAGAGGTGGGAAGGATGCAGCTCTTCTGGCCAGCGTGATGCTCCATGTCCCCGGGCCCATGCAGGGAGTGGGAACTGTGCACAGGCAGCACAGCGGGCAATGCAGGCAGGGACTGGGCAACACAGGCAGCCTCTTACCTGAATATCCAAAGGAAATACTGGAGATGGGGCTCAGATAGATGCCCTTCCCATAGGCTGCTCCATGCAGCTTGCAGGAAAACACCAGGGTGAGTGACACGGGGTTCCCCCTGACTGCTCGGGAATGGTGGTGGAGGTGGCCTGGACACAACAGGCATCTGCCTGCACCCCCCCTGCCCACCCCGGGGTGGGTGCAGGGGAACCTCACCTGCAGTTTGGTGTAGGACGCGTTGACCAGCCCATTGCGGAGGATGGAGTGCCAGTTCTCAATGTGAGAGCCACTGGGGAAACGAGCCCCACGTCAGCCCTGTGGAGCCCCCATGGCAGCTCCACAGAGCCTCATGGTGCCAGCCCGGGGGGCTCCCATCACTGTCCCCCCCCAGCAACTCACTGGAAAGCAAAGGTGCTGCCATAGAGCTTCTTGGCAGTGCGGAAGCGAGCTTCCTTGGCTGGGGGACTGCTGAGCAGGAGAAACTGGTGGGAGGTGTGCATGAACTTCAGCTGCTACCAGAGGAAAAGGACGAGCAAAGGCAGCGCCGGCAAGGAGAGAGGACAGACAGACAGACAGAGATCATGCACAGCAGCCTGGCCCTGTGTCCAGCCCCTGCCCAGCTATAGCTGTTCTGATGCCAGCAGCATGTCACAGCGCATGTCAAATATCTTCCACCTCGTGTCCCATGTCCCCCCACCTGCAGACCGCATCCCAGGGCTGCATCCTACAGCAGCCCACCCCACTCATCATCCCACACTCCGTCTCACATTGCACTCCCTATGTCTCACCTTCCATATTCTACATCCCACATCCCTCACATCCCACACCCTCCATCCCAGTCCCACAGCCTTCAGCCAATGTCCTCTCTTGTCCTGCATCCTGTAGCCTACATCCCACCTCCCATATCCCACATTCCAGGCCCTCCATCCTGCATGCAGCACCCAGCCTGCAGCTGGGCCCCTTACCCTGCTGAGGGGCAGCTTGACGATGTGAGATCTGTTGCTGGAGATTATCCTTGGGAAGAGAAAGAGAAGGAAAGTCATACAGGGCAGTCTCATACTCCCCGGGAGCAGGGCCAAGCCAGGAGCCATGCCAGAACCCACAGCAAGGGTGGTGGATGGTCATGATCACCCAGGAGAAAAGGGATGATGGGGTTGTGGTGGGGATGCCTGGCTGTCCCCCACACCCTTCTCTGTCCTGGGGGATGTAGGGCACTGGAGAGGGACATGGGGCAGCAAAAGGGACATAGGGCAGTGGGACCCTGCCACTTAAGTGGCCTTACCACTGCAGGAGGGGATGGGCCAGGGGGTCCAGCTTGTCCATCTGCTTCTTGATCTCCAAGTAGGAGCCCTAGCAAAGGCAAGAGGTGGTGCAGGTGGGTCCCCCTACACCCATCCAACCCTTGGGCACCAAAATATACTCCCTGGCAAAGGATCCTGTGCCAGGGGAGGGGGGCCTTCGAGGAGGCCACAGGTGGTGGGGGACCACACTGGCATACCTGGGTCATCTCTCTGATGGACATCACACTGTCCAGGGCCTTCTGGAGTCGCTCATAGTTCTTCTTCTACATGTGGAGCAAGAGAGGGGTTATCAGAGGGGTCCTGGGGGGTCCCCCCAGCCCCACCAACCCCTAGCACAGGGGAGTGTTGCCGCACAGGGCTCACCTTGGGGTTGAAGGCAAGTGTTTTGGGGTCATTGGGATCCACCACAGAGGGGTAAGGCTCAAAGATTATGCTCTTGCGGGGAGACTCCAAAGCGGCACGGCACATGGCCACCAGCAGGTCTACCACCTGGGAGAGAGGGCAGAGTGAAGAGGCAGTGCCCTGAAGGGATGCTGTGGCCACCTGCCACGTGCAGCCGTACCTCAGCGCCCGTGGCCACCTCCTCCGCCGCTCCAGACATGACTCCCAGGGTGTAGAAAGAGAAGACGCAAAGCTCCCGGGTGCATACTGCTGGCTGCAGGGGGGACAGGAGCCATGGGCAGGAGCAGGAAGGGTGACACAGGGTGACAGCTTGTGCCCACCCCATCCCTGTCCCCACACCTTGAGCATGGAGCCGTTCTGGAAGACGTGCTGCTCATCGCACACCACGCAGTACTCGTTCAGGGTCGGAATCCGCTGCTCGGCGTACTTCATGATCTGAGGGATGGGATGGTGGGAGTCACATCCCTGAGAGGCCACCTCACCCAGGGGGATGCTCCCGGCAGTGGGACAGGGCTTAGCAGGATGCAGGACAGGGGAGAGGATGCTCCAGGCAGTGGGGTGGGGATGGGTGGGACGTGGGGCAGTATTAGGAGACACCAGACAGTGGGATGCTGCCAAGTGGGCTGCAAGCCCCTCACCTGGACGAGGAAGCCGTACTCCAGTGTTGGGATGTTCTTGCAGTGGCCGCCGACCTGTGCCGGAAGCGGAGCGGAGCCAGCTGCGTTATCCCCTTTCCCCCCCACACCCTCACCTCTGTGCAGCACCCGCTCTTATACNGCAGCTGCACCAGGGATGTGGCACCAAGAGGACCCCATAGGAACCCCCCCGCCAGCATCCCAGAATGCCCAGCAGCACCCAACGGTGCTGGGGACAAGGCACAAGGGCACAAAACCCCAGTGGGGCTCCCCCCCCAGCCCAAGGGGGTCTCAGCACCCCATGACAACAGAACCAACCCCACATCAGCCCTCGGGGAAGTGAAAGGAGAGGAAAGCAAACCCCGAGGCGGGGAGGCACCCACCAGGATGTTGAAGGGGGCAACACCTGCCTGGGTGCTGGGGGGAGGGTAGCCGAAAACCTCCACCTTGGGGTTCTTCATGGTGCAGGAGACGGAGCGGTTCATCAGGCGGTTGACACGAGCCTCAGGGATGCTCAGTTTTCCCTTCAGCACCGACTCCTGGATGACTGGGAAGCTGGGAGACCTGTGGGCACAGTCCTGCTGAGCTCCCTGATTTGTCACCATCCTCTATTCCCTCTGTCACCCGGTGATAGATTCACCCTTCAGTTGGGTTTTGGGGAGCAACCTTCACCTCTCTAGGCTCTGGATGGAAGCAGAGGCATCCAGGGGGAAGTGGGGAGACTGAGGCATGGCGCCAGGTCCACAGGGTGAGGGGACACAGGGTTAGGGACCCTGGAGACACTGTCAGGCTCTTACTTGGGGATGGGGGAGAAGATGCTGAGGCCAGCACGGAACTTCTTGATGGTGCCACTTGTCTTGAACCAACTGTGCCGCTTCTCCTGCTGTGTCTTCAGGAAATCGTTGCTCAGATGTTTCCACTGCTGGGATGTGAACATGCCCAGGATCCTGGCAAAAAGGTGGCTTGGGTGTCTGAGCAAGGTGCCAGCACCCAAGGGGTGCTCTGGCACCCACTGAGACTGGCACAAGTGGTGGTCTGAGCTACCCAGCTCCTTCTCTTCCCCGCCCAAAACTGGTGGCGACACCATCACAGGGCTGTGTGGCAGTTAAAAGGGATGGGGACTTAGGGCACCTGGATGGTTTTTGGGCAAAACAGTGACCCTGTGGCCCACCCACCCACCACCCTTGGGTGACTATTGAGTTTCAACTCTTACTTCTTCAGTTGCAGACCCAGCCCAAAGCCCTCCTTGTTGGATGGCTGGAAAACCTCGATGGATGGTTCTGCATGGAGAGAGAGGAGGACAAGCTGTCAGTGCCACAGCCTTCCCTATCCCAAGGCTACGTGGGGACACCGTGTCCTGCCCGTCCCCACTCACCGGGGCCATCGAGGTACTGGGAGAGGGAGAAGCGAAGGCGGAGGACGATGGGCTCCGTCCGCAGCACCTTCCAGGCCGTCGCCACCTCCTCCTGCCGGGGGAGAGCCACGGTTCAGCACAGCTGTAGGGAGGGTCCCCCAGCAGGGAAGAGAAATTTGGGGACCCCCTGGGTGTGTGTGTCCCCCTTCCAATGCCAGTGCTGGTGGGGGCACCCCAGGGACTCACATCAAGGAAGCTGATGTTGACGTGCAGGTCAATGTCCACATCATCGATGGTCCCATACTCCCTGTGAAGATACAAGGTGCCGTGTATCCCCGTGAGCACCCAGACCCCGGGTTAGGTAGGGGTTTTGGACAGGTTCCCAGTGATGTCACGGCTGGGTGCCCTGGCTATGGCACAGCTGGGTGTCCTGGGACTGCCATGTAGAGGTGGCCTAGGGGTGGCACCACCGAGTACCCAGAGGTGCTGTGGCCTAGTGTCCCAGGATGGCAGAGCTGCATGCCCCAGGGATGCCACAGCTGGGTGCCCTGGATATGGCACAGCCCAGGGCTATCATGGCCAAGTGCCCTGGAGAAGGTACAGTCGGGTGCTTGGGGATGCCACAGCCAGGCGCCCCGGCTATGGGCCTGCTGGGTGTCCCAGCAATGCCGTGTTTGGGTGCCCTGGAGATAGCACTGCTGCATGTGCAGGAATGGCACAGCTGGTTCCCCGGTGAGGCTGGCACGGGGGGAAGCGGGCACACCCACCTGATGGCCACGGCATTCTCACTGTAGATCTCCTTCACGGCCTCGATGTCAGCATCCAGCTGCGGGTGACGGTACAGGTCGGCGGCGCAGGTCCCCTGCGGCACAGCACCCACGGCACCATAAAGACACACAGCCCCCCTGCAGCCCCCCACGCTTGGGGCCAGGTGCAGGTTGGGGGTCACCACACCCCCATGGCACCCAGGGGACCTGGAGCCCACAGTGCTGACCTGGACGCCATAGAGGAACTCCTCAGACTCATTGTCCCCATCGGAGTCATCATCCGTCCAATACTGGCCCTTGAGGTCCTGGGGGGCAGAGGGTGAGGAGCAGCAAGGATGGAGGGGGGGAGTTGAGGGGCAGCAAGGATGGAGGAGAGAGTTGAGGGGACCACGTTATGGGGGACAGGGGGGTGTATTTTCTCACAGAAATGGTGTGTCTATTCTGTTCATCNGGCCCCCCGGGATCGGGGCATCGGGGACCCCCCTGGAGTCGGGCGGCCGTCACGGGCTCTCTGTGTCACTGGTGTCCCCAGCACAGAGGCCCCGTGGCCTGGACTCGGGGTCCCTGCAGTCCCCAGTCCGGGATGTCCCCAGGGGGTGGACATTTCGGGTCCCCACGTGGCTGGCACCGTGTCCCCAGGGCCCAGGAGGGAGTCAGTCCCCTGTGTCCACAGCCCAAGGTCCCCATGTCCCCAGTACAGGATCCCCCTGTCCCCAGCCCAGGGTGGCCATTTTGGGTCCTCACTTGATGGGCACAGGGTCCCCAGCCCAGGGTCACCATTTTGTGTTCCCACATGGCTGGCACAGGGACCCCAGGGCCTGGAACAAGGTCCCTGGTGCCCTCAGCCCAGGGTCACCATTTTCCCATCGCAGTGTGGCCATTTTGGGTCCTCACACAGCTGGCACAGTGTCCCTAGGGCCCAGCCCAGGGTCCTCATGTCCACAGCACAAGTGGTCATTTTGGGTCCCCACGCAGCTGGCACGGTGTCTGTGTGACAGATCTTCATGCCAATGGTGTGGGGACCTCATTGTCCCCAGCACAAGGTCACAATAGTTCCAGTGTGGAGCCAGCATGACACCCACCCGATGTCCAAAGAAAAGGTCCCCATGGTTCTAGAAAAGGGTCCCAAACATCTTCAGTATATCAGTCCCTGCCACCCCAGCCCAGGCTTCCTTCGTGTCCCCACACCAGGATCACCATAAATCCCCATCACGGGCTCCCTAGAGTCCCCAGTATAAAGTCTCCCTGACTCAAAGTGGCCATATTGGGTCCTACATGGTGTCCCTGTGGTCCCACTGGTGTCCCCGATGCCTTCAATTTAGGGTCCCCAGCATCTCTACCATAGTGTCCCCATGGCCCCAGGGCAGAGCTCCCATGTTATAGCTCCCCTTACACTCCCAGCCCAGGCTTCCCAACGTCCCCAACCCCAAGGAACAGTTAGAAGCTCAGAACACTCAAACACCATCTTAAAAAAAAAAAACCAAAAAACAACAACCCAGCGATCAAAACTCCGCGACTGTTACTAGTTCCCTGACAGGCGGAGGCCACGGCCCCTTTAACGCTCTCAGGGCTGCGTGCGCCTCCCCCTCATTGGCCGCCCGGGCCGCGTGCACTGACGCATCTCCACCCTACGCGCCTTCTGCGTCCGCCGGCGAAAGGAGTCCCGGCGCCCCCCCCC
>JAAWXA010000040.1:1407163-1426398 GCA_038090715.1 Florisuga fusca
CCGCACTCCCCCCCCCTTGTTCCCGCACTCACGTAAGAGCTGCCGCGATGTTGTGCAGAGCATCAGCTTCAATCAGCGTACGGCTCACTGCCCTCCCCGGCACCCAGCAACCTCTTCATCCCCTCCCTCGCAAGAGCAGGCCCCCCCTTGAGTAATCTTCCCATTGATTCGGACTGCCTCTTAAACTACGACAAAAGAAAACCCCAAACTCTTTGGGACGTGTTTAAAGCCCCTTTGCAGGGCTGGCAGGGCATGAAGAGTGCTTTTGTCGGCGGACAATGACAACCTCCCGGCTGTCTCCTCAGATTAATACAAGTAGGCAGCAATCTCTAACGACCCGTTTTGTTCCGATAAGGCAACTGGTTATCGGCGAGGTTAACAGAAATCTGTGTTGCAGGAAAGTTTTTTGTCAGGGAAGTCGACTAACTTCTCTGTCTCCGACCTGCCTTGGCCTGCAGGTTGGATAACAAAGAGGGTTTTCGGTTACTCAGATACCTCCAGGGCTCTCAGTGCAACCAGGAGTACTTAATTAAAAAAAAAAAAAAAAAATCGTTCTTAATCACATAATTTTATGCCTGGCCTTTTATTTATAAAGCAGGATAGTGGCCTGATGGCTCCGTCCCCAGGCTGGGGCGGCTTTCCCTGCCCAGGCAGGAGCTCTGCTCCCGGCCACCTGTTGGACTTTTTTCTGCGAAACTTTTCCAGAAACTTTGCTTTCCCTAGCAAAGCGAGGAGCGTGTGGAGGCTGCCTGGTAGCTCGCTGCTCCATCTGCCTGCCTTTTTCTTGGCTTATCTACTTTTTTATCTCTGCTCGGAGTCGCCAGTTTTTCCAAAAGTAAAATGAAAAAACCAGAAATGATTTGCCTTAGCAGGAGTGCTCCACCACCGGTGTTAATCCACGCACCGACCTGGTAATTGAATTTAAGACGGAACACCACGTTTCCGAGGCCGGTGGGACCACGTGGTCGTCTTTTATCTCCCTGCTGGCTGGGAGGAGGCTCTTGTTCTCCCCAGGGAAGATGGTGATGGATGGATGGCACGTAGGGAATGGGGCTGCAGTACCTTTGGGCTGCCACCGCAGCATGGCTCCATCCATCCATCCATCCATGCATCCCGGAGCTGGGGCTGCAGCAGAGGGATCCATGCTTCCACCTAGAGTTGTATTTAAATATATAACCTGCTGCAAGGTTACGTGTTTAGGTGTGCCTGCACTGCAAACACCCTCCAGATAAGTCTTTCTTGTCGCCAAACATGTCATGCTCAGCACCTTCACTCGTTTAATTTTTTTTTTTTTTTTTTTTTTTTTGTTAAGCCTTCTGTATGCCTTTGCCCTCTAGAGAGGGCAGGCTCAGCTAAGTCATACGTGACTGCTAATCCACCTGCAGGCAGGTGAAGTGCTGATGTTGCCCAGCACTGTGTGGTCTGCCCTGACTTTTCTGGCCCCCATAAAGCCCGAGAAACATCTCTCTGTCCTGTACCTGTGGGTCTCTCCTGACCTGGGGAGATTGTCTGCCAACCAGGAGCAAGTGGTGGCTTCTGGGCCCTGTCCAGTGTTGCTGGAAAGAGATGGCATTTTGGGGTGGCCATCTTGTCCTTATGTAACTGCGTGATGCCACCTCCCTGGAAGAGGGCTGGCAGGCTGGGTTGAAATCCTGCTTCATCACAGAACTGGATTTTTTTGTTGTTGAGTCCCTTTTGTGTCTGGAGTAAACCAAGCTGATATTTTTCTAGGGTGATTTTTTTTTTTTTGGTGAATCTGCAGGCCTGTCTGATTTCATAATCCTGCCCTTCTCAAATGCTAACTCAAACCATTTCTGCCTCTGGCCAGGGATACTGGGCATGAGCAGCCTTGCTCTGCAGCCTTAGTGAGGTTGTGTAAGCCAGGCTGACCAGTAAAACCCAAATCAACACCTGCCATGAGCTTCCCCCAACTTCTGCAAGCAGTAAACCTTCTCTGCTTTCTCTGTCTGGGGTTGTGGTAGTTAACACAGCCCCTGCCATCCCTTGCTGCTGCAGTTTTTACTTTCCTTTGCCTCCTGGTGCAAAAGACTTGGCCCAGGGTGGGGGTTGCTGCTCCCTCTGTCTCCTTTCTGCCTCCATGGATTTAGGGGTGCACTCTGACTGCAGGATGAGATGGCTTAAGTTAGCCACCTCCTTACTGCGAAACTTGTCCTGACCTCAAATGGCTCTTTCTAGAATATTGAAGAGGCAGGGAGATAGCAGACATTTTCAGGGCACCCTGCCTGAAGCACAGGCAGCTCAAGTAATAAACTTGGGGATTCAATTGGTATTCCTTGTGGAAGGAATTGAGATTTATTCAGTGCTGGAAGCATTCAGGTTTTATAGGGTGTTGCTTCCCCTCCTTCCAGGCTCAGCCCAGACTGAGTGCTCTGTGTCTTGGGTGTCCTTGAAGTCCTTGCTCTTGATTTTAAAAAAAGCAAGTCTGTAGTAGTGGGAAATGCCAGGCATTCCAGTTTATATTTATAAGACTGGTCGTTCCAGCAGAATTCAGTCAGTGCTTTGTAGATAAGTGGTGATGGGAGGCAGGGAGAAAGCATTAAAAAATGAAGCTTTTTGGTAGTGGGTTACAGTGCTGTGGGCTCGTGGGGCTTTGGGATACTTTTTGGCTGCTGCGTTTCTGCTCTCACCCCTGGACAAGGTCATGTTGTCTTTCATTTTTCTGAGCTCACTGAACTGCTGGAAAAAATCTCATGAAGGGGATTTGGACTGGGAACTTGAATTTTGGGGTTTAAATTTTATACTTGTGGGTGACCTGTGAGTGGGTGGGGGATTTCCACGAGGTAGGGCGAGCTCACCTGCATGCTTTTTAGAATGTCCAAGCAATGCTCTGGATGCAGTTCTCATCTCGGGATCCCGTTGTTTGATGTTCTTCTCATTCCCAGAAGTTGTGCAGACCCGCTCGCCTGTGTTAGGAGGTGGTTCCCCAGCAAGGGGATGTTTTAATTTTTTTTTTTATTTTATTTTTTTGGCATCTAGAGAGGCCAGCACTGCTCCACAGGTGTCAGAGGATGCAGCAGCAAGTGTTAGAGGGCCGCATCGCAATGTTTCAGGGCTGACCGGTGGCTTTTCCTGTAATAACGGGACTTTCTCGGGCGTCTGATGTGGGCAGACCTTCTTGTAGTGACTCGGGTGAATCAGCATCTCTGGCGGGGCTGAGGGAAAGGAGGCTTTGCCAGGACAAATTATGGTTTTCACTGGCCTGACTCCCTGATGCCGCATGGGAGGGAGAGGCAGTGGCGAGTCAGGGAGAGGAGAGGCACGATCTGCACGTACGTGGCGAAGGGGAAGGGGAAGGGCTGCGGGGGAGAGGAGGCCGAGGGGAGGAGCTCTGGGAGCCGCTGCGGCACCGGCACCGGGCGGGCACATGGCAGCTCTGCCTCTGCCCTGCAGCAGCGAGGACACGACTTCCTCCTGCTCAGACCTTCTAGAAACATTTGGTGATCTGAGGTGGTGTTTTGCTTTGTTCTGTTGGTTTTTTTTCCCTTGTGTGCTTGTTTTTGTTTTTTTTTTCCTCGTCTGCTTGGAGCAGGCAGAACAAAACCTTCCTTCTCTCCCTCCTGCTGAGCAGCATCTCAAGTTTCCAGGAGGATCAAGGCATACCTTCCAGGTGAAGGCAGCTTATGCTGGTGGAGCAGCCAGCTTTGAATCATCCCCCAGGGGATGAAATATAAAGTCAAACCACTTGTTTGAAGTTTGACTACTGACCTGCCCATGCTGGTAGCCACCTTACATCAGTCTCTTTTACCAGGGGCTTTTTTTGAACACGGGCAATTGAGCTTGGGTGGGTTGAAGAGCACAGAAAGGTTTTAGCTGCTGCTGATCAAAATTACCCTGGCGCAGTCTGGAGTGCACAATTAGAAATGTCCTCCCAGTTGACAGCTAAGCTTCAGTTCAGCTTTGTGGCATTACAAGCTTTCCTGCTGTTGTGAGGATGCTGTAGTTGTCTAGAGGCAAGTAGCTAGAGTTGAGAGAGGTTTTTTTATTTGTCCAAACTTTGGACAAAGTTTTAAATGTTGTGGTGGTTTTCTGCTGTTGTAGGCCAGGGGATGGGAGAGACTGGCAGGGTCTGTAGTTTGAAGCAGGACCTTGAGCCCATCAAAGAAATCTTGAAGTCTTTTACCTGTTCTCTGCCAGATTGTTGTGTTTAATCAACTCAAGTCTGCTTGCTTGTATGGGCTTAGAGGATGGGTTTAAGCTTAGGGGGGCTTTGCCATGCTTGTAGGTTCCCCTGGGCAGAAGGTTGCCTGTGTGAGAGTGTTCTGCAGTCAGACAAGCGCGGAGCTGAGCTGCTCCCCGGTTGCGATGGGAAGCGCAGTGGTGGCCTCTAAGAGAAATGACTGGAGAGCTGGGAGGGAGGAGGCAGAATCTCTGCCTGTGCACTCAAGTGCTTGAATTTTGTTGCGTTGTGTAGCTCCAGGGGAAGACTGGCAATGAAGAGAAGCTATGAAGGGAACATCTGCATAGCAGGCAGGTGAGCTTTGGGTGGTGTACGTGGGGGATGACATGGAAATAGAAATGTGTCTTGCCTGTATCCGAGACTCTCAAGTAGGAACATAAAGCTAGTTTGACCCCGTAGCAGCTTTCTTGTTATCTCCATATTCATCACGTGGGTGTGTTGGTGTCTCCGCTTAGCAAGTCTGGGGGTTTCTTATACCTGGCCCCACTTTCTTCTCTTCTAGACACAGGATTACAGCCACGATGTCAAAGCACCACGATGCCGGGACCGCTTTTATCCAAACCCAGCAGCTGCACGCTGCCATGGCAGACACCTTCCTTGAGCACATGTGCCGCCTGGACATCGACTCGGAGCCAACCATTGCAAGAAACACTGGCATCATCTGCACCATTGGTAGGCGAGTCCTAGATAGGAGAGACTTGCAGCTGTGAACCATTGTGTTGCTGAGACCTGTTAAGCTGTGGGATGGCTTCAGCTTTCATCTCTTGCCAGGGCTGAACTTGTGTGTTGAAAGAACACAACTTTCCCATGTCTGCCTAGTCTGTGTTAGTGCTAGGAATGAATCCAGGAGCTGAGGAAATCAGAACTGGTCAGGTTCTGCTGTACTCCTCAGGGCAAGTTAAAACAATCTTGGCCATAGAGATGAGCTGCCTCAGTGCTGAGCAAGTCTGTATCCATTATTCCTGTTCGTTTCCACATGAAACAGCCTCTGGTATGTGTGGGTTATCTCATTATTTTTACAGAGTTAATATTCAAACTCTTTTCTTCCTCCTAGGCCCAGCCTCCCGCTCAGTGGAGAAGCTGAAGGAAATGATTAAATCTGGAATGAATGTTGCCCGCCTCAACTTCTCTCATGGCACCCATGAGGTAAGGGTGGGGTCTGAGCAGATACAGCCCTGTCTGGGCTGTGTGTGTGCCTGCTGACCCTGTTTCTCACAGAAGAGTGAAATCCAGCTTAACCTAGACCAGCCTTGGTGTGGGAAGGCAAAACTTACCTCTTCTTCTGGGGAAAGCATGCTGCTGGTACACACTGAGCCCGCGTGACTGCTGATAACATTTAGTGCCCTTTCTGAGCCCTTCTGAAAGCAATTCAAGTGGCTTCCACACCCTGCTTTCTACTGGGGAGCCAGGTAACTGATACCTGACACTTGTGTGCCAACTGCTTGCCATCAAAACCTTCCATTCTTCCTGCTTCCTCCTGTCTTGCCATATGGTGGACAAAGCAGTTGCTTCGCAGCAGGACCTGAGAACATCTGTCCTGGTGTTGCTGTGCACCTCATCAGTTGTTCATCTCACTTCTTGTGTTATTGCTGGTGCTTTTGCAAGCAGGTGATCAATGAATAACCTCCGTTTTCAAAGGAAAACTGTTAGTGGTTTGAAATAATTACTGTTCCTAGCTGAAAGAGTTATGATGCCTTGGGTTTGCTTGGTGAACCAGCTGCTCCAGTTGTGTTCCTGCCAGCAGTGCTGGGGTTGGCACCATGGTATCCGGGAGGTGGTTTGAGCTTGTAAGAGGAAGGTCAAAGGTAATCAATGCTGTTTGTAGCAGAGAAGCCCTTATTTATATAAATAGATCCTCAGTGATACTGGAGGAGCTGAGGATCCCATTCCAGGTTGCTGATAATGCCGCCCCTGAGCCTTCCTGCTGAGTTTCTTTAACCTTGGCAACCCTTCAGCTTTGAAAATGTCAGACAGTAGCCAGGAGCAGCAGCTGTAGGTGGCTTTAGTTACTGAACCATGAGCCTCACAATGTGTAACAGCTCTCTCTCTCATGGTCTTTAAAGGCCACAGGACACTGTCAGAATCAAAAGGTCTGCTGCTTAAGTGTGGAGAACCATCCAACCTTGACTAAATACCCAGGGGTAGTGTCGATGTGTGGGCTGCAGTTAATAAACCCTGCCTGAAGAATGAGTAGCAGGGAGTAACTCTGCTCTCAGGAGTCAGATGCTGCAGCTGGGTGGCTCTGGGTTGGCTGACTGGGCAGGGAATCGGTGGCCGGGCTGAAACTGGGAATTTTCACACTGTTACTGCCAGTGGAGTCACTGCTGTGGTTTGTGTACTTGTTAGCTGAGGTCGAGGACAGGGCCAGTGGCTTTCTCCTTTGGGTGAGGTTTAATTGCACATTTCAAACAGATGAGGTTAGGTTACAGCAGGCTCTGGTCTTGCTGTCATCTCCTGTTGAGTTTGACTGTCAGCCAAAGCCAGGCTTAACTTTCAGATCCCCTTGTGATTCCTCTGAAACATCCTGGTTTCCAGTCAAGCTGCAGATGATTTTCATCTGTCTTGAGCACTTGGGTTCTTGTGTCCACCTTAAAGCATTCAAGAGGGCTTCAACTTCACCAGAAGTGCTCTCACACCTGGCTGCCACTCTTTTACGTGAAAAGAAAAAAGAAAAAAAGGCTTTTACTTTCCAGCTCTGCCCACATTCCTCTTTGCATAGATAACTCTTGAGAAAGTCAGAATTCCTAGAAAGCAGTTAAGTCATCAGCATCAGACAGAAAGGAAAAAAATGCCAGGTGACTGGGACCAGATGAACATAACAGCACCCTTCAGGCAGGTGTTCTGTACTGCACCCATCTAGGCTGTAGCTCATGGGAGGGCCTTCTCAGTCTCAACTAGCACACTCAGTCAATAAACTAAAATTTTCCTGCTCTCACAAGGTGTCAAGGGCACACACAAGGACTTCAGCACATCTTTCCCTGGCCCCTCCTTCCTGGCACTGGGTTATCATCCCCCACCATACTGCAGGGCTGGTGTGGAGGTGGATGGGTGGTGTGGGGCAGCCAGGTGTTCCCAGGGGAGTCGGGGCTGTGGCACAGGGAGGGTAAAGGCTATTCTTTATCTATAAAAGCCTGTCAAGTGTTACACAACTTGGAAGTGAGGTTATCTCTTAATGTTGTTTAAACAAGTAAAGTAAACTGATCTGCTAGTCATCTGAAGCTCGCTTGAGGTAGTTGGGATGGGATTTTGTCTGTTTTGAAACTGGCAGTGTTAGAGAGCTCCTGCACATGGGAAACTTGACAAGCCAGGTGTGTGGTGCTGGAGTCTTGAACTGCCCTCTGTGATCATTTTGCTTCTCAAAATAAAATAATACTTAAATGGATAACATCCTCTTAGCAAATCCTTTATCTTAAGGGAAAGTTAAAGCCAAAGAGTTGTAAAAAGACATGTCTGTGCATGCCTGTGTCACAAGGGAAGGCTGTGAGGGATTTGGCAGCACAAAAGATGGCATCCTCTGTTCTGTGACATCCTTCTATGTTTTGAAGGGATGAGATCAGCCACGTGTAGCCCTCTTTGAGCAGTGATATTTTCCTGGCATTAAGGAGTTTTTCTCTGCACATCACTGTCTACCTGCCACTGCTGCTGGTGTTCTGCTGGGTGAACCAGGCAGATAGATGTTCAGCACAACTCTTGGAAATGTTCTTCCTAAAGGCCTGTTGGTTGATGAGCTGTCTTCCAACAGCAAGTATTTCCTGATGGAAACTACTTCACCAGAGTGCCTGGGCTGTCTCCTTGAGTTGTTCTTGGATTACAGCTGGGCACACTCGATGTAGGTAGATAACTGCTGGACTCCACTTCTCATGCAGCCTTTGTATCCTCACACTTGGCTTTTCTGGAAGCTCAGGCAGAATTAAATTCTCCAGCTAGAACTGAAACAGCATAAAGTGAGAACAGAGCTGTCAGCCTTGGCAAACTTGGGGTGTGCAGTGGTCTGTTTATAAGCATTGGAGTGGAAGAGGGCTGAATGCTTCCATCTCTGTTTCCTTCCTAGTATCATGCAGGCACAATCCAGAACGTGCGAGAAGCTACGGAGAGCTTTGCTTCTGATCCCATCACCTACAGACCTGTGGCTATTGCACTGGATACCAAGGGACCTGAAATCCGAACTGGGCTCATTAAGGGAGTAAGTTGCTCTTTTTTTGTGTGTGTGAGACAAGATAACCATGATAGACCTTTGGCCTTTTTCTAACAAAAAAGGTCCCTAGGACATGAGTTAACGAACCAGCTACCAAATGTTATGCAAGCTGCATGCTGCATAACATACAAGCTGCATGCTTGTGGGGTGGTTGTGTGCTGGTTTTTACTGGTTTTGCTGAAACACATGTTTTGACACACAGAGTGGCACAGCAGAAGTGGAGCTGAAGAGGGGCGCGCAGCTCAAAGTGACCCTGGATGATGCCTACATGGAGAATTGTGATGAGAATGTGCTGTGGGTGGATTACAAGAATATCACCAAGGTTGTAGATATTGGCAGCAAAATCTATGTCGATGATGGGCTGATTTCCTTGCTGGTTAAGGAGAAAGGTGGGTAACAACTGCTCTAGTAATGCCTCTTGCTTTTTTTCCTCAGAATATAATTGTGTTTTTCTCCAGTAACACAACTGCAAGCTAAAAAGCAGTATTAAAGAAAGGAGTATACAGTTCTTAGTGCTGTTGGGAAACTTGAAGCAAAACAGCATCTATTTCAATGGCAGCAAGTTTCTAAAACCTTAACTCAAGTTGGCTTTCCTAAAATCCTCTTGAAGGGTGAATGTGTGGTAGGGACATAAGGGTGCTCACGATCAGAGCTTTTTAGGAGCTAATTCATACTTCTAATGTAGGATTTTAACTGACTTTGCAGCATAAACACTGAGTTTTGTGGTTATGGACAGAACTAGCTTCAACTGGTAAACTAGAGCCAAGGTTAGTGCCACAGTCCTTCCTTCGAAGTGCTCTAGCCTCAAGGCATCTCCTCTGATCCCCAAGCACATAGAGAGATGGAAGTGAGGCTTTTGGGCTTTTGAATTCAGTGCTCCAGGGCTGCTGTGTGCAGAAATAGCACCTGGTCACTTTCCTGGGGAGACGTTCCCAGCTTCCTGCCTGGAACAAGTAGCATCTTCTCTGAGAGGAGTTGTTAAAAATTGATCTTTTGTGCTCCCACGGATACGTTGCCAGGTTGTGTTACATAAATTGTCTGAAGAGAGCAGTGCTCGCCTTTTACCCTGTGCAGTCCCTGTTGACACCTTTGTTCTCAGGCAGAGAGAGGTGACCATCTCTGATAGATGCTAATGCTGGGAACACATCTCTTTCAGGCAAGGACTATGTCATGACTGAGATTGAGAATGGTGGCATGCTTGGCAGCAAGAAGGGAGTGAACCTGCCTGGCGCCGCGGTTGACCTGCCTGCAGTCTCTGAAAAAGACATTCAGGACTTGAAATTCGGTGTGGAGCAGAACGTGGATATGGTGTTTGCTTCCTTCATCCGCAAAGCTGCTGATGTCCATGCCGTCAGGAAGGTGCTTGGGGAAAAGGGAAAGAACATCAAGATCATCAGCAAGATAGAGAACCACGAGGGTGTGCGCAGGTGAGCTTTGTGTGGGTAATGCTTGGGGTTTGTCACCCTGGATCAAGAGGAGAACACAGCTTCTTCATGCTCTAGTCCAGACTCCTGGTGTCTGACCTGCCAGCAGCAGCAAACTTACTGGTCCAAGTACCAGTGCAGGCTCTCACTTACTGCCTTGTTGTGTGAGTTTTGTAACTGTCATGTTCTCTGAGCTCATCCCCATGCCTGTAAGGTCTGTGATAGTCTCCAAGTGTGAGTTCAGACATACTGGAGTTGCTATTCTGGATGGAAATTGGTTAGCCTGGGACAAATTGTCAGACTAAAATACCTGTAATCCACTCAGTGCTATATGGTCTTTTCTCAATGGCCTCTTTATGGCTTTTGAAAGCTTTATGTATGACTTTTTATGTGCTCTGAGTCAGTCTGAGGTTTTTCCTCCTACGTTGGCATTACAGCATCGCAGACTGGGACGTGGAAAGGCCGTGTGCCAACAGCAGAGCTGCCTGCTGTGCTCCAGAGTCATGATCCCTTTGAAGAGGGATGATGGAACAGGCAGGAAGGTGCTGTGCAGAACAGGAGTAACAAACCTTTATTCTTGTTTTCAGGTTCGATGAGATTATGGAGGCCAGCGATGGCATTATGGTGGCCCGTGGTGACTTGGGGATTGAGATCCCCGCTGAAAAAGTCTTTGTGGCCCAGAAGATGATGATAGGGCGCTGCAACAGGGCTGGCAAACCCATCATCTGTGCCACTCAGGTACTGGAAACACAGTAGTGCCTTGGAACTGCTGCAGTCTGGCAGGGAGTGAACCTCAGTAGCTCTTCAGGACTTGATGGCTTTTCTAGATGCCATGAGCAAAGAGGTTTTGCTTGTCACTGAATAGCCCATCTTCAGGCACTTGAAAGATGTGTTTGGTATCTTCCCAAACAAGCTTACATTATCTCTTGTGTGGCTGCTGATGGCTTTACCTTAAAGCTTTGTGCAGCCTGAGCCTTTTGGGCTGACTGAACAAATTCTGGGGAAAAAAATGACTGTGTTTTGCCTTGACATCTGGTAGCAGCACATCTGTCTAACAGAGCAGATTGCTGAGGTTCCTGGGTATCCTACAAGAAGGACCCACACTGCAGCATTAAAAGGAACTGAGTAGAGAAGATTGATCTCCTTGTTACCCTGGGAGTGTCTGTTGGGGGAGGGCAGGAGGGGACACTCAGCTTCACTGGTTCCAGTAGAGATCATGTGTGGACAGTCCTCCAGCACTGGGAGCACTGGTTTCCTGGCCATGTTTGCTGTGTGCACAGGCTGTGGATGCTGAAGCTGTCTCTAGGCAGTAGCCATCAGACAAGGTTCTGGGTTTAGAGCAGCATGTGCTCATTCTTCTCCTTGTATTGCTGTTGAAATGCTGCCCCAGGTGCTCTTTCCTGAGGAAGTAAGAGATGTTTGTCCCATGGTGAGCTGCAGCTGGGGGAGAGCTGGGCACCCGAGCTAGGTGGAAGAGCTGGCCAGGCTTTCCATGCCATACCAGCTTCTGGAAGCAGGAGGAAGGAAGAGTTAAGCTCGTGGAAAACTCCTGTTTTCCACTCTTCTCAGAGTGGGTGCTAAGGAGTTAACTGTTCAGAGTTTATTATGACATGCTATATAAAGAATTGGAAATTTTATGTTGGATGAGGATGACTGTAGTTGGTGCAGGTCATCCTGTTTTACCTGCCTCTAGATACAAAAAACAAACCCCTAGGTGCTAATTCAGGAACCTGTGGCTTGATTTGAGCTTTCCATAAGGATGTCTAAGGCAGTACTCTGCCCTAAAGGGCTCAGAGTTCCTTGGATCTAGCCCTGTGCAAAGAAGTTAAAGTGGAAAGTTAGAGTATTGTGTCTGATGCTGTGTGGGTTAAATCTTGCTGGAAAAGGAGTAAGTATAAAATGGAGCGAGTTGTTTCTTGGGGACTAGACCCCTCTCTGTCCTTTTACCCCAGGACAGCTCTCCTGCCCTTTTCCTTAAAGTCTATTGAAGAGCAGCACTGACAGAACAGTTGGTTCTTTTTGTGGTGTCTTGATCCCTTTGGGTGGGTTCTCTTCCAGATGCTGGAAAGCATGATCAAGAAACCTCGCCCAACCCGTGCTGAGGGCAGTGACGTTGCCAACGCCGTCCTGGATGGAGCAGACTGCATCATGCTCTCCGGAGAGACTGCCAAGGGAGATTACCCCCTGGAGGCCGTGCGCATGCAGCACGCTGTGAGTACTGCCACCCATCTGCCCCTGGGGGCCTGGCCCCCACCCACAACTGGGGCTGCACCTCCCATGTGAACGGGGCACCAGCAGAGCTTGGTGTGCTTGGTGGAAGTCCCAGCTGCTGATTTCTATGTTCACACTCCTGCTGGGGGCTTTTTTTTTGGGGCCCTGAAACCACACTTTGTGTGCTCCAAATTGTTTTTAGGCAGAGCTGAGAGCAGCTCTGCAATGCTCCAAAATCTAAACACTTCACATTTTTTAATACTAATTTTTGTTTAGACTGGGGTGAAGGGGGGGTTGCCTTTAGTTTTGGGTTTCTTCAAGTGCCCTATTCCTTTTGGTGTAAGAAGTGCCTTCAGCTTCCCCAAGGTCAAGGAGCTGCATAAGCTGTTTTATCTCTAGATAATGAAAGGTATCAGCTGGCTGCTCTGTGGGGGGATGGGGGAGGCTTGTGGGTCTGATTTACAGCACTTACATTCAGCACCTGATGCGCTCTGTATGGGGGGTGTTGGTTTCACTAGTACTGACAGCACCATATTTTTACATGCCTGAACTGCCAGAAACCTCTGCTCTGCTTCGAGTTCACTCAGCTCATGTTTCAGCTGATAAAAAAGCCTGATGTCAAGTGTTGCTTCTCCCCACTTAACCAGAGCTGTGAATCACAGCAGTGATAACTCTAACCAGTTAACTCTTACCAGTTTTATTTGCAGTTCAGGTTACCTAGACTAATCAACTCAGGTAGTGTTTGTTTGCAGTGCATTATGAAAATGGCTCTTACCTTTATCTGGTCAACATGCAGTGGTGTTTTTTTGCACGTGCCAAATGCAAAATACAACTTGATAACCAGGTACTGACTGCTGGTTTGCAGGCTGAACACTAACAGGGCACCTAAAAGGTTCTTCCACAGTTCTTCTTGCCTTAAATCACAAGGGTTGACTTTTCTACCAAGAGTTGGAAACTTGCTGCAAGAAACCATACACGTGGGGTTCCATTTTGGCATTCATACTTGTATTGTAGCTGTGGCCTGAGCTTGGGATCCATTGCTCATGCTTTCCTCATCTAGCAGACCCGGGAATAGTGATGTTCACTCTGCCAGGCCCATGTGGCAGTACAGAAGGCTTCAACCCTCTGTGCAGAAGGCTTACTCTGATTAATGTAACCTGGCATAGGCAGCAAGGTGCCAACTCTTGTCAGCAGCAGCATGTTCCCCTGGTGTCAGGATCTTTCATCAGAGCCAATTCCCTTGCTGATAGTTGGGAGGAGCCCTCCAAAGCAATAATGCCTCAAATAACCAGGGTCTGAAGATCTGCAGCATAGCCAGAGATGGTGAGTATTACAATTGAAAGTGGCTGAGTGGTCACAGCAAGGGGAAAGCACCTCTGGTAGAGAGTGGCTCCTGTATGTGTTCCTGAAACTGCCTCAGGCTGAGTTTACGTATTTGTTTATCCAGTCCTGCAATCTGTTAACAGCCAGCCTTGTAGGATGGAGCTTGCTCTTCAGGAACTGGCATCCCTGACAAAAAAGCCATGTGCCTCAAGTTCAGTAGCAAGCTTCCAAAATTTGGGCAGGCTGTTTTCTGCTTGTGCAGCGGGCTGCCTTCTAGTTCTGGTATTCAGATGGCACCCTGGCCACCCTGTCTTAATGGGACCAAGGTTTAAGTAGCTGCTTCATTCTCCTTTCTCCCACCTCCACTGGGATATCTCCACCTGGGTACCAGCTGGGACCCCCCACAGCTGTTTCTGTGTAAGTAAAGCCAGCTGTGGTGTGGAGTTGGGAGCTGCTGTGCCCTTCTGCAGCCACACTGAAAGCTGACACAAGTGTGTCCATACTCTTAACAGCTGAGGAAAGCAGGCTCCCTCTAAACTTGGGTTTATTCTGGAGCAGGAACTGAAGACAAACTGCCTAGCTCCTGCCTTTGGAGGAAGTGTTTTGAGGCAGATGCTTCCATTTTCTCTAATGGCAAAGTGACAAGCCAGTCAGATAAACCTGACTGCGTTAGGAGCAGAGCTGGCACTGGAGCCATGTTCCGGCCTGTGACATGTGCCTTGTTATTTTTAGGCATAAGATACTTAACTACTTTGGCTTAAACTGGTATCTGTGGAAGAGGGATAATTCCTGCCACCAAGTAAAATAATTCATTAACACTAGAGGAATAAAACTCTTCTTAGGCAGGGGTCTAACTACAAAGCTTTTATTATAAGGGTACCTAAGGCTCTCCTTAAACATGAACAAGTCATGCTTTGTGTAGTAGCTGCTCACTTTCTGGAGTAACTGAATGAGGTTGTCCTTGAAAAGATGATCAACCTTTGCATGCTTTTCTAGTCTCTGCAAGCCTTCTTTATCGGGTTGTCCAGGGCTAACGCAGCCTTCTGTGCGATGGGGATGGCCTTCAAATGCAAGTGATTCCCAGGCAACTAGGATGAAGAGGGAACTGAATTTATTGCAAATCCTTTGTCTCAACAGAAACCTCGTAGTCGTGCCTCTGCACCCCTTATCTGGCACTGTACAAACCCGCCAGCATGTTGTGACAACCCTGTAAAGAAGACTTGTTCCTCCTGTTGATTTCTTTATTACTGAAAGGGAAGTTGGTACTGCACTGGGAGGTGAAACTTCCTTGGCTCTCAAGTGAAACTAAATCTTACGAAGTTGGGGGAAACCAGGTTGGCAGCTCACTGCGTGCATGTTTGCTCTGTTAAAACTGTCCCAGCTTCACTGTGTCACGTTGGGGAAGCGTGAAGGGGGAACACGGAGCTGCAGGGATTATTTCCTCTCGAGGAGCTGTAGGCAGGAAAAACCCGTGATGCATTACAGAGTTGCAGTCAGTAAAGGTACAACCTGAGAGCCAAAGAGTTTCACAGCCTGAGCTTTAATATCCTCTTGCATGCATTACTGTGGTGATTCAACAAATTAACGTGATCTCATGTTACTTTGGTGTATCTTTCCTCTTTTTCTTTTCCTCTTTCTCCTCCTTCCCTCTTACTGGTGCCTGCAGATCGCTCGTGAGGCTGAGGCCGCAATGTTTCACCGTCAGCTGTTTGAAGAAATTTTACGCCTCAATGTTAACAACAGGGACCCTGCCGATGCCATGGCAGCGGGTGCTGTGGAGGCCTCTTTTAAGTGCTTAGCTGCAGCCCTGATAGTTCTGACCGAGTCTGGCAGGTAGGGCTCAGAGAGGGGGCTCGGTGTCAGTTCTTTCCACAAGTAAAAACATGCTCCATTCTAAAACTGTAAATAGCGAGCGGCTCTCTGCTGCAGTGTCAGCCTTGCATAACCACTGCTGTCTGAACCCAGCTTCTCTGTGACAGGGAGGGACTCCAGGTAGGCAGGAGCAGAGCAAGAGTGCCTGGCAGTTGGCATGGATGTCACCTGAGTGTGGGCTCAGCAGGGCGAGTTGACTCAGGAGGTGTCACCCGTTTGGAAATGAAACCTAAGAGGATGGAATGGTTCCTCTGTGCACTGGTGGGGGCTGAGCATTGCAGCTGCCATCCCAGCATCTCAAACTCAATCTGGGCTTGCTAATTGGTAATGACATCAAAAGCTTGTATTTGTGTGACACCTGGCTGATAGAGCACCTCGCCTCGCCCTGTGCCGCCCCGAGCGCCTGACGTGAGTGTTGTCTCCTGGAACGCGTGTTGCTCTTATAGATTGCCCGGGAGGCCGAAGCCGCCATCTTTCACAGGCAGTTGTTTGAGGAACTGCGCCGTCTGACTTCCCTCAACTGCGATCCCACTGAGGCCGCTGCTGTTGGCGCTGTGGAAGCGTCCTTCAAGTGCTGCAGCGGGGCCATTATTGTTCTCACCAAATCTGGAAGGTAGGAGGTGATAGGTTCCCTCAGGCCCAGCCCACTTTTTGCCAGGCTCCTTCCCCACACCCTGACACAAAGATTGCTCTGAAAGCTGGAGCTGTAATGGTGGAGCCTGGGTTTTGGCAGTGACCAAGAGCCCCCATTGCCTGCCTGTGGTGCTGTTTCCTCAGGAGATGGGCAGACAGCTCAAACATCTGCACACACATAACCTCCGAGTTCCTGGGCCTGCCTCTGCCAGCGTGGCATCAGCACCGAGCCCTGCCTCCCCTCGCTGCTGCGAGTGGCATCTCTGCCAGCAGTGCTGGCTGGAAGAATCAAGGGAAAATATGAGTTGCAGCTTTGCTTCAAACTTGGCGAGAAATTGTTGATGTAGCAGTAAGGCAGAAGCTCAGTGAATGCAGAATGTACTGGTTTTTAAATTGAAGCCTTGGCCTTTTGTAGCAGCACCCAAATTATTGTCCCCTTGCTGAATTCTTCAGGCATCAGTCCGGCTTGCCTAAACCCAAGGGGCGAAGAGGGGACTGCTTAGCACAGAATTGTTAGCCAGGGAAATGGAAAGTGTTGGCCATCTCCTCTTACCAGCTTCCTTATGCCAGCCTGTAACCTCAGTGAACAGAACAGGCATCCAGCAGCCTGTGCTGCCTGTGCTCAGGTGAGCTCCAAGCTTTGGATGCAGATGAGAGACAGCAACAGGGACACGCTTGGAGCTGCATAATTTGGGATTTCTGTCCAGAGACGGTGACAGCCACCAAGTAGAGATCAGCTTTTCCAGCTAGAGGAACTAGGCTGCCCAGTCTCAAAGCACGTCCGACTGTAAGTCTCCGGCTGCTTTCTGGAAGAAAAACTTAATTATCTTGCACTGTGTTCAGACTAAAGAAATAGTGCAGCAGCAGAGAGGTGTGACACACACTGGGCTCAGTCTGCCTGAAGATCTGGACTGTCAGTGAATCCTTCACCTGAACTGCAGCTTAAAATGATTTGAAGCAGCTGCCTTCTGCAGAGATGAGAAGCAGACTATAGTCTGCACAACCTTGTGCTTTAATGTTTCTTTGTGAAAGGTTCCAGTCTTGCACTTGACCTTTTTAAAGAGATTTGTACTCCAGTAACTTGAATGTTTTTAGCTGTGGATTCTGTTACAGCCTTTCATACCTGGGTCTCCTGGAGCTGCCAGGAAGCATTTTGGGCAGGCATGGGAAGGACTGTCTGAGAGCTGATGCGTGTGTTTGGGTGCTTCCAGCAGACTGCTACTGACTGCTTTAAGCAGCAAGTATCGCTGAGCTTGGCTCCACCAAACAAGGCTGGAAAAGCTAGTGGAGATCCTGGCATTCTTGTGGGGATGTAAATGTCATGGTCTTGCAGTTTAAATGTCCATTTATTTGCAGATGCTGTGCCCAGAGAAGGGGAAGCTGTAGTTTACACAGCCAGGGTGTGTGCGAAGGCATTTTAGGGATTCTGACCCCAGCATCCCAAGAGACATTTTGGCTTTGGTTGCATTTGCTTCCTGGTGGTCACAAGGACAGAGCTCTGTGCAGAGGAACCACCGGCCTGTTTGCTGGCTTCAGCGGTGAACGTGGCTGGGAGGCAAATAGCCTCATCCTTTGCAAGCTTTGGGCAGTGCTGCTGGCACTGGCTTTCCATCCCATAACGCCAGAGCTCCTCAAAACAGGGAACTTGCAGGGACCCCTGCTGAGATGCCAAGGACTGCTTGCAGAGGCCAGAATAAATGGCATTTTGCCACCTTAACATAGCAACAGGGACAAATAAAGGCCTTGTTTTGGGGAGCGAAACACTCAGATGGCACTTCCAAACTCAGAGGCGAGGTGATTTTTCCTGCAAGACCAGAGTAGGGGCTGTCACCTTTGGTGGTGGTCCACCCAGTTACCTGACTGGGAAGTACACAGAGCATCAGCCTTGTTGGTGAGCTTGGCTCGCTCCAGCATCCCCTGTGGTCATGTTGTGTGTCCCTCCTGGGGTTTTTTGAAGCCCCCCAGGGTGACAGGCCTACCCCACTGCTGCTTCTGCTCCCTTGGGCTGTGTGCAGGTGTCCTCTCGGGTTGCTGTGCCTGTCACACCATGCTCCACCTCATCTGCTTCCCTTTTAGATCAGCACATCTGGTGTCCCGGTACCGCCCGCGGGCTCCCATCATTGCTGTGACCCGGAATGACCAGACAGCACGCCAGGCCCACCTCTACCGGGGCATCTTCCCCGTCCTCTGCAAAGAACCAGCCCTGGATGCGTGGGCTGAGGATGTGGATCTCCGCGTTAACCTGGGCATGAATGTTGGTGAGTGAGAGTCTTGTGGGAGGGGGTGCTTTTGGAATTTGGCATGGGGATGGGTGATGAAAGGGAGGGGAACTGGGTGTTGACAGTATCTGATTGGGAAATGGGGAACAGCAGTTGCATGAACACAACCACAGCTGATTGGGGAATGAGACAGCAGGTTTGTCATGGTGACTGTAAAATAGGTTCCAGTAAAAAAAAAAAAAGTTGAAACTGCTCTTGAATTTTAAGCTTAGTTGTTGCAAAGGAGCCCAAACTGAAGGTGAAGGATCTGAGATGAGCTAGGCAGCAATGGGACTGGGGTCTTGATACCACCTTAGAGCTGTGTCTGCTGTGGGGGTGGCTGGGGACCAGCTGTCCTACACCTCGTGGGGTGAGGAGCAGCTGGGATCAGATTTCTAACACTTTCCTCTCTTCTCTCCTAGGCAAAGCGCGTGGGTTCTTCAAGAGTGGTGACCTGGTGGTTGTCCTGACGGGCTGGCGCCCTGGCTCTGGCTACACCAACACCATGCGCGTGGTGCCCGTGCCCTGAGCCTCTGGCTCCCACCAGCACCCATCTCTCCCCCCCTTCCCACCCCCTCTCTGCCTCTCCTCGTGCGTTAGACCAGCCACCAGCCATCGCCTGCCATGTTTTCCCCCCTACCCCTCTCTAGTGTGGATGTAGGTTGCTCAACACCACCCAATGCAGCAGCAGCAATGGGGGGAAGATACCTTAAATCACTTAAAAAAAAGTTAAATATATATACTTGAAGTGTTTAGTTTTTTTAAAGACCTTTCCCTGATGTGTGTCAGAGTTAGCGTAGGAGTTGCCAGGACTCCTGGGAGCCTGGTGGCTTTTCTCAGGGTGTGAAATGTCCCCTTCCCCACCCGATTTTGCGGTGATGGGGAGGGAGGGGCGGGCAATGTGTGGCCGTGGTTCCCCTGTACCCCCCTCACTCCAGGCAAGCTGCTATCCCCCCTCATCTGCATCCAGACCCCCCCCCTCCCCTCATCCCTCCTGGCTCCAGGTGTTTTCCAGGGCTGGGCTAGGGGAGTGGCTCCCTGCACACGGTGTACCCCTGTCTGCCTGTCTCGTGTTTAGTTGTGTCCCCCCACCCCTCACTCTGCTGGGCGCTGGGGGGGGG
>JAAWXA010000040.1:1426639-1616503 GCA_038090715.1 Florisuga fusca
TCCTAGCTGTGGCAGGGACTTCAATCCAAACTTCCCTTGTACTCCCAAACTTTGGATTGCAGTCCCTGCCACAGCGATGAGCTGGGGGTCTGGGGGAGTCTGCATGGGCAGAGGGAGTGGTGTCAGCCCCGGTACCGCGGGCAGGGGGGGGGCAGCAGGTCACCAGGAATGTTTTTCCTTCGCTGGGGAGTTCTGTGTCCGGCTGCCTCCTCTTGGAGGCTCCATGTGGCGGCTTTGCTTGTTGTGCTTGTAGTTTGGGACACTTGGGATGGTGGTTTTCCTGCAGGAGCAGCTTCCTCCTGAAAAAGCGAAAATCCTCGAGGAGGTTGATGGTGGGAGCAGCTAGAAAGTGTTTTCTTCCCTGTGCTGCTGCTCTTCCCTGTGGAAGCAGCTCTTGGCAGGGAGATGCCCCCATCAGATGTGCCTGGAGCCCAAACTTCCCTTGTACTCCCAAACTTTGGATTGCAGTCCCTGCCACAGCTAGGAGCTGGGATGGAGCAAGATCTGGAGAAGGGGAAACAAAGTGATGTCTCCACTGGGACTGAGGATGTTCCTTGCAGACCCCAGACACTCTCTGGAGTCACCTGGAGCTAGTGCTTTGTCCGGGGACCATGACCTGGGACTTGTCTCTGTCAGTAACCATAAAGGGGAGAGAAAAGCAGGACAGGGCTATGCAATGCTTCCAGGTGTTCCCCAGCGTCTGGTTTTTCTTGTTTTGGGGCACTTCTGTGTATTTTGTGACCTTGGGGATGGTTCTCAGAAGCAGGGGGTGCCTCTCACCCTCCCCTGCGTGGTGCCCCTTGGTGTCAGCTCTGGTTAGGGCTAAATCCGCTTGCTCGGATTAAGCAGCACAACTGCTTGGGGATTTAAGGGGTGACGTGGGGGAAGCTGGAGAAGGCTGTCCTCTGGAGAGGGAGGCTCTGGAGTGGGGATTGAGCCCTTTTTTTTTCATCATGGGGTGAGAGGGGGAGGAAGGCTCTGGTACTTGCTTGGTAAGAGTTTTGGCTTTAGCACAGCATCACCTGGTAGAGGGTGTTTGCAGCACAGCACTGCCCGTCCTGAAGGCACAGGATGTCTGAGGAATCAGGCAGGGAAAAAGCTTGTTGGTGCAATGCCAAGGGATGTTATTTTAGTGCATCTCATCAGTAGAATCTTCCTTCCATTGCAGGCGCATCCTTTGGCCTGAGCTGCTCCTTAAAAACACCACAACCTCAGTGTCTTTATTCTGTCCCCGTGCTTCTTGAGCTTTTGGGCCTCGTGGGCTGCTTCTTTTCTTTTCCAGTGCCAGCTGCAGGGATCTGGGAGCTGCTGCACAGCCCAGCCCAACCCAACCCTAACCTTGCAGCTCTGGTGACTGGTGTTTGGCTTTTCTGCAGCCCACATACATGCTGTGTCTTGAGGGAGCATCCCCTGTGCCCCCCAGACAGGACTGAGCTCAGCTCCATCGCATGGGGACAGCATTCCAGGTGGGCCCTTGTGGCTGCAGGGACCTGGGGGCTGAGGCAGCTTTGATTCTCAGGCTGTTTGGGTGATGGGTGTCAAGAGTACAGCACCCCAGTTGTGTCTCTCTCTGAGGCTGTGAGGGTGCATGGAGGGAAGCAAGGGGCAGCAAAGGGCTGCTCTCTATTCAGGAAGCATTTTGGGATGATGTCTCTGCCTGGGTCTGCCCCACCACTACAGAAACATCCCTGCGGGCACTGGGATGGGCTCCAGTTCTGTGCTTGTCCTGCCTGCTGGCATTTGTCCTGCCCACTGCCATCCTGCCTGTCCCCCACCTGCTCTGCCATCACCCCCTGCTCCTTGAGCTGAGTTCTCTTCCCCGGAATAATTTCCTCCCCGTAGATCCCATGGCCGTTTGCCGGCTCTGCCGTGCTGTTGGAACCTGGATCACCGCTGCGTGGCCCTGAGCTGCTGGCGAGCCTTGTGTACCCAGTAATCATGGATCAAGGCTGCAGAGGCTTTGGCTTTCTGTGCCAGGAGTGCTGCCACACGTCAATCTCCGGGTGCGATTTGCCCAGGGCGGAAGCGTCTCCTTCCTGGCCCGCTGGGTGATAACCTGCCCCGTGCTGCACAGGGAGCATGTTTACTTTACCTGTCAGAGCTGATGAGTGCCTCTGATAAAAGTTCTGATAGTAAATAACGGGCTTTAACGAGAGGAGAGGAATGAAAGGAGGGAGGTAGTGCCCTCAGCGCTGGCTCTGCTCTGGGAAGGTGACATTTACCGACCCCGAGGAGCAGATCTGGCCCTCACGGGGTGAGATCTCCATCATCCCTGGAAATTTTGTAAACTTGTGACTTTTTTCCCATCCCAACCTCCATCTCTCACTCTCTCTTTCTCTCTTTCTTTCTCTCTTTCTCTTTCTCTTTCTCTCTCTCTTTCTCCTTCTCTCTCTCTTTCTCTTTCTCTCTCTTTCTCTCTCTTTCTCTCTCTTTCTCTCTCTCTCCTCTCTTTCTCTCTTTCTCTCTCTCTTTCTCCCTTTCTCTCTCTTTCTCTCTCTTTCTCTCTCTTTCTCTCTCTTTCTCTCTCTTTCTCTCTCTTTCTCTCTCTTTCTCTCTCTTTCTCTCTCTCTCTCTCTCTCTCGGAGGAGATGTTCTGCTTTGGAGGGTGTTACCTGAGGCAGCAGGGAGGAAGTTGCTGCTCCTTGGCCACTCTTTTGCAAGCCTGGGGAGTTCCTGACAAGAAATGCCCTTTTCCCCTCTGCGTGACTTGAGCAGAAATATTCTTGCTGTCCTTGGGTGGCAGAGAACATCACTGTTTGTGTGCAGACTGGGATCGATGGGAAGGGATTTACAGCTCTGAAATGCATCCCTTCCCTCTCTCCCTTCCTCCTGGGGGCTAACAGGCTTCCTGTTGCAGCGCCAGGCTGATGCATGAAAAAGTGTCTCCCCTGAAGAGCCCTGAGCCGATGCATGGCCGTGAGAAACTGGAGGCATCCCACAAGGAGAAGAGTTTGGATTCCCTTGACAGCAGGTGAGGAGCAGCATCCTGGAGGCTGCGGTCAAGTGTTTGCTCTTTTATCCTCCCTTTTCCACCTCCTGCAGCATCCCTGCTGCCTCCGAGCCCCCAGATGCAACCCACCAGCTGGGAGTGGGCACAGGGGGCATTCCTCTTTGTTTTCACACTCAAATATCAGGGCAGACAGAGATCAGCCCTCTCCTGCAGCCTTTAACCTCAGAAGCACCTGATGCTATGATAAATCACAGAGACATCCAAAATGTGACTTCCCATGGGCTTCCTCCAGCCCTCTGCATCTTGCCACTTCTCTTCTTGCAGCATGCATGATTTTGGGAGAAGGCGGAAGCCCTGTGGCTCTTCACTTACCTGATTATTGTTTTTTCCCTTCTAGCCTCCACCTGAATGAGGCCCTGAAGGATGAAGACATTAAGAAATGCCACCGGGAAGTGGTGAGTCTTTGTCTTTGGGAGCCAATGGGCTGGTTTGTTGTAGCCTGACTCTGGCTGTTCACCGCGGAGGAGCCCACACAGGGCTGTAGGAGCTGCTGGCAAAGCCACAGTGGTTCCTGGTGCAGGGCAGAGGCTCCTCTGTGTGTTTCCCATTGGATTCGTGTGGCCCTTGATCCACCCTGTGAAAATATTCAGGGTTTTTCATCCAGAGCAAAGAAAAAAGTGGAAATCTTCTCCTTAGACCTTTTTGCATTGTTCAAATGGTGCCCAGAGCAGAGCTTTTTGGTCTGTCTATAAATTAGATGCTCTGGGAGAGAGAGGAGCAGAAGGAGGAGGCATTTTGCCTTTCCCCATGGAAAAGATGGAGGAGAAAAACTTCTTGCCAATTATTCGGGGTATCTGGGAGAGTTACGGGGTTGGCAATGGGTTTGTGCTGAGACCTTGTGGGTGTTTCTTGGTGGTGGTTCGGAAGTGATGCCACAGTCCCTCCCCGTGTCCCGCTGTCCCCTGCGCTGTCCCAGCCTCTCCAAGGGGAGTGCCTGAGCTGAGCCCAGGTGATGCTGAGCTTTGATCCTCTTAGTGTCTGGCTCATCCGGTGACAAGGTGTGTGCAGCAAAGGTGACTTTGCCACCGTGGGCAGGAGGGCTCTGCCTGCGGTGCTGCCTGCAGACCAACCCTGGACCTCTCTGCCATCCAGGGTGCTGCCTCCTCCTCTGCAGGGGCACGGATCAGCTGAAGGGATTTAATGTACAACGTTGGACTGCTTTGGAGCCTTGCACTTACACACAGAATTATTTAAGGACGAACCTGCCGAGGCTCCCGCCGCGGCTGCCGGCAGGCTTTGAAGAGACACCGGGAATATAAATAGCTGGATGGGGCGGCAGGATGGGAGCAAAGCAAGTGTTGTCACCGTGTCCCGGATAAGGGAAGAGCTCGAGGAGGAGGAGAGAAACAGCTGGGCAAAACAAATTGCCTGTGGATGAGCCTGGGAAAAAAACCAGCTCCTCAGCAGCTCCTTAGATACGAGGGGAAATGTTCCTTTGGGAGGATGGCACACCATTTCCTGGGTGCTGGATCCTCCCACCCTCCTCTAGCCCTTTGCACCCCCCGTCCCCAGCCCGGTGGGACCCTGCGGCGCCACTCCCGGGTGCGGGCAGAGGGAGGGTTTTAATTCTTGTTGTTGGGGGGGATGTTTTTTTGGGTCTCCTTATCGACAAGGTCACCGGATCACTTCACTCTGCTTCTTTTTTAGGCTGCTAGCAAGTACAACTCCCAGTACCACAAGCTGTTCAAGGACATCCCAACGGAGGAGAGTGTGCTGAAAGGTGGGTGGCATGGCAAGGAACGGGCATGGGAGTGGTGGGTTTTGGCTCAGGGACTGTCATGCCCCTCTCTCTGCCTTGCAGTTTGCTCCTGTGCCCTCCAGAGAGACATCCTCATCCAGGGAAGGCTTTACATCTCCCCCAACTGGCTCTGCTTCTACGCAAACCTTTTCGGGAAGGACATCAAGGTAATGGGGGGGCCAGCCCACTCTGATCATCTTGGGATCATAGCTCAGCTATGCCTCAGCCTGCTTATCCCCTCCTGTACCCAAATACCACCCAGATCACCATCAAAAGCCTCTGATGCACAAGGGAGCATGGCTGTGCCCCCACTCCCATCACCTGCAGGGAAACCAAATATTGGTTTGGTTAAAATTTCCCTGATGCAAAACCTCCTACAAGCCACCACGGTGTTTGGAAGAAGATGAAAGGTTCCAGAGGGGTAGATTTGAATCTCTCTTGGATTTTCTTCTTGATTTACAATCTGAGATTTGCCTGTTAGTCATGTGGCTGATGGGGAACTTGGGGAGTGATGACTTCCTTTAAAACTGGGCTGAAGAACTCAATTATTTATATCGGCTGCTGTAAACAAATATCTAATGGAATGACAGGATTTCAGCAAAGTTTTCCTGCCATGATTTACATCCCTCTTTGTTTTAGCCCTCCCTGGGCTTGCAGAGGCTCTCTTTTGATGGGTCTTGGACAGACTTGCTGGATGATCCTTTCCTGTGTCCTCCCCGTTCTGATGGGGCAGAAACCAGCTCTGAGCTGAGGTTAGATGCTGGGGGGTGTAATGACCTTTGGTAAAACCAGGCTTGTCACAGGGAGATGCTGAATCCCCACGTCACCACTTTGCTTGGAGCGTAATTCCGATGCGTCTTAAAATCCCCGCCACGCACAAGAAACTCCCCGAGCTGGTGCCCTGCTTGTCCCTGCCCATCCCTGTCCCTTTTTTGTTCTCCAGGTTGTCATCCCAGTGGTCTCTGTGCAGCTGATCAAAAAGCACAAGACGGCTCGGCTGCTGCCCAACGGCTTGGCCATCACCACCACCGCCAGCAGAAAGGTAACCACGGCCCTTCCAGCCATCCCTGCCCCACCTTGGGGGGATGCCCAGGTGTGATCTGAGAGCAGGGAATGAAGTGATTCCCATCCCTGCTGGCAGTCAGCCAGGGCAAACAGCACAGCTTTGCTTTTTGTTCCTGAATTTCACTTTGTTTCTGGGCAAAAGCAAAGCCCGAGTGAAATTCAGACGAGCCCGGCACATCCCTGCCAGGCTCAAATGAAACCTTTAAACTCCTTAAACACACATGTGAGGGGAAGGGTTTAGGCTGGCATTTGACCTGAGCTGGTGGAAAACTTGGTTCAGGGGCTGAATTTCCAGCTTTTAAATCATGTTGGGTGTTGTTGGCCACAATGAGCTGATACAGTCCTGCTCGGTGTGTCCGAGGCCTTGCCCAACTGGGCCCTGCTCGTGCTATTGTGCATTGCCTATCCCCTGCCAGAAAAGGGGTTATTCCTGCTGGATTTTGGAAGGGGGTTATTCTTATGGTATTCTGGGAGCAGGTTATTCTTGCTGCATTTTGGGAGGGTGTTTATTCCTGCTGCATTTTGGGAGGGAGTTATTCCTGCTGTGTTTTGGAAGGAATTCCTGTGTTATTCCTGTGGGGGTGGCACAAGGCAGGATTTGGGTGTTCAAACCAAGCTGGTTGCAAGGTTGCTGTGCATATTGCCTGGGCTCTGCACTGGCCACAGTGAGCTCTGCCCCTTCTCCCCTTGTGCTGATCCATGGAGGTTTTTTTTTTCCTTTGCTACCAAACCTTGTTCACTGCTGCATCCCTCTGGGCTGAGTGCGAGAGGCCCCATGGGAACAGCAGCTGAGTGAAATTGTCCCCAAAAAAATCTGGTCCAGGTTTTAGCAGGCTGCAAAAATAGCAGCAGGGGAAGTCTGTAGGGAGATCCTGTGGGGGTTTATCATGGTTCCTGAAAGGGGGAGATTCAAGGGCAGGATGTTTCTGCCTGTAGAATACTGGACTCAGGACAGGGGGCAATCTCTCCTAGCAGATTCTCTCTCTCTCTCTCTCTCTTGCAGTACATCTTCGTGTCTCTTATCTCCCGTGACAGTGTCTACGATGTCCTGAGGAGAGTCTGCACACACCTGCAGGTACCTTCCCTCTGTCTGACCATGTTTGGTTGGCCACAGAGCTCTGTGCTTGCCCTGGGGCTGCAATTCAGAGTGCAGAGCTCTTCACGCCGCCTCTGAGGCTTTGGACAGCTCCCAAAGCCCTCCCGGGAGCCCTGCTGCCTCTTCCCAGTGAGGGACTGGAAGAGGGGCAGGAGCTGTGCCCTGGGCACGTCAGCTGTTGCTGGCCTTTTCTGGGTCATGGATGATAGAGGCAGAGCCTGGAGTTTCTGCTCTCTGCCAGGGCATGTATGTGAATTATTTATAATCTGGTAGTAATACTAGTTCTGCCACTTTGCACAGTGCTGCCTTTTGCTTAGATCTAAAGTTTTAAGGGGAGGAAAAATGGTACAAAGTAAAAAAATCCAAAAACTTGAATAAAAAAGCATTGGGGGGGCGGGGGGAAAGAGGGGAAGAAGAAATCCATCAATCCTTGAGCTGTAGAGGTGGATTGTGGGGTCTTCCTCTTCTCTGCCTTTGAAAGCACGTGGGAAGCAGTGGCTGAGCTCTTCCCCACCCAGAAAGGTGTCTGTCAGCTGTGCTGGGATGGTGATGGGGTGACTCAGCCCCATTGCCAAACTGTGGGAATTTATTCTTTGAAATTTGATGGGCTCTGCCCAGATGTTCCTTTTTTTTAACCCCTCTGCTGGTTTTTGCCCTCTGCTGGGAGCCAGATTGGTGCAGGAGGCCTCGGTGCTGCTGTCACCCTGTAGGGTTTGGGGCAGCAGGAAGCAGCAATGGGGTGCCCTGTCCTCTGCCAGATGCTTTTTCTTCAGCCACAAAATCCCCACACTTGGAAATTTTAAGCTGCTGCTTTCCACAGACTCATCAGAAACATCAAAATCCAGTTTTCCTTCCTCAGACTGTGAAGCAGGGAGGGGCAGCTCCATAATGCCTGTTTCTTTCTCCCCTCCAGGTCTCCAGTAAGAAGAGCTTAAGTTTGAAGGAGCTGTCGGAGGAGCCTGATGCTGTGTCGCTGGTGAGGGTCAGGGCAGCTCTGGGAGAGGGAAGGAGCCCCACGAACTCGCCCTGTGGGCAGGAGAGCGGCCACCTGGCCCCCTCGGTGGGTTTAACGCCCGGCTGGCACGCTGAGGTTCTGCCAGCAGCCCCTGGCAGGGTGCAGAGTCCATCCTCTCCCCTCGCTGCCGAGAAAGGTTGCGCAAGGATGCGGCCATCGCCTTCGTAGCTTTGTCCTCTGGGATCCTCATCCCCTGACTTGGCAGACACAGATGGGGTCAGGAGGACCATTTAGACAGCCCGTGGCTGAGCAGAAGCCAATGACCCGGTTGGTTGCTCTCAGGGGTCCATTTACAGACAGAAGAACTTTGGAGCTTTGTGGAAAATGCCACTGCTCTGCTGCTGCCAGCTGAGGCTGTTTAGAACCTTGAATGTGGTTGTAAAGGGCTGGAGGTGGGGTTGAGTTATCCCAAACCAGATGGGATAGCTGGGAGGCTGGAGGAAGGGAAAAGACTGAGGACCTGTGGCTTAACTGGGGAAACACAAGGGGTCTTGTCCTGCCACCTTCTGAGTGGTCTTGGCTCTGCCCACAGTGGCAAGGTCTGTCCTCTCCATGTCCTGACCCATCCCTGTCTCTGCACAGTCATGAAGCCACTGGTGCTTGGCCATGCAGGGTGTCCTCTGTGGGCTGGTGGCCCTGGGCATCAGGCTGGATGCAGGAGGTGACAATTGAACTGGCCCTTGTGGACCAGTGACCCTACAGGCTGGCTCAGGATGTTGACCAGTGAGATGTCCCCCATGGGATGGTGACATCTCACAGACTGAAAGTGCTTTTCAGGGGGTGAATCAGAAATGATCCAGGCTGTCAGCATCTCCTGGTGCTTCTGAGGGATGTAGTCCTTCAGCAGCTCCAGCTATGGGGATGCTCCAGCTGGGGAACCACCCTCTCTACCTGCTCAATTTGATGCCTTTTTGGATGGGCTGGGACCTGGATGCTGAGCTTCAAACCCAAGGGCTGAAGGAAGTGGCAGTTGGTATTTGGGGCAGGCGTAGGTTGTGTGGGAAGGTCCTTCCTATGGCAGTAGGAACCTGTGTCCCCACAGGACACATCATGAAGGACCAACTCCCCTTAGGATAAAGTTTTGGATGTGCTGGGGCTCAATGGAGGTTTGAGTCTAAATCTGGCCCTGCCGTGTCCCCAGTGCTGCCGATTTCACGGGAGAAATCTCTGCCAGCAGCACAGCTCACCCAGCACTCTTCCTGCAGGAGGTGATTGTCCCCGAGGGCAAGTGGAGAAAGGTGTCACCTGCTTCACTGTCACTGTCACTGCCGGACACCGACTACCAGTGCATCCACCGGACCTCAGTCAGCAGCCTGAGTGCCAAGGAGAGCTCCTGCACCTCCGAGGAGCCCCTGGTTTCAGGTGAGGGCTGTGTCCAACCCAGGGACACGGGTTTGTGCCCTGCCCCGCACGCTGCTGGGTGTCAACCTCCCTTCATTTGTATTTCATCCATCCTTTGCTTTCCATGAGGGGCCTTCTGCCAGGATTGAAGCTGGGAGTCGGTTAGAGGGTCCAGGGGATGGGATGGAGTGTCTGCCTGTGGGGGCTGAGCCCTTGGCCTCTGTCTGTAGCACCACGCAGGTGGTGTTGGTCCATGGGGGAAAGAGTATTTTACACTTGAAGGCTCCTGGTGGCTGAAGGGGCACGAGTGTCTGCCCGGTGTCACCGTGCTGCTGACTCTGTGCTTGTGTTTCAGAAAGTGCAATAAACACTGAGGAGGAGCTGGAGGTGGAGCAGAGCTGTGTGGCAGAGCTGAGACCCTCTGACTACCAACTCCTGAAGATCTTCATTGTGCTGTAAGTGTGCTGAGGGTAGCTGGGGCGTGTAGGGGGGATCAAGGGGATATGCTGGGAACGTTCCACCTCCACCACTGGCTGATGGGCACTTGTGATTGTTCCCCTGCTTCCAGCATCTGCCTCCTGGTTGTGTCCTCCTCGTACCTGGCGTTTCGTATCTTCCGTCTGGAGCAGCAGCTCTGCTCTCTGAACCGGGACTACCTCTCCCGTGGGCACAGGAGGTGAGGGACCCTGAGGGACACTTTGGGGTGGGTAGGGATATGGTGCAAAGAACAATGGCTTTGCTCTGTGATGTGTCCCGGGGAAGCTTTTTCCCTTATCCTGTTGGGATGACTGATGGTAGACCCCAAAGAGCTGTTCCCAATGCTGTAGATGATACCATTAACTGCTTTCCCTGAGACTTTTAGCCTTTGGGAAGAAGTTTCTGTGTGGGTTTGGGGCTGGTTCCTGGGCTACGGGAAGCACCAGGGCATCTTGGGGCTTAGTGCCATCAGGGGCATCAACAAGGGATGGAGGGGAGTGGGTCCCCTTGGGCTGGGGACATTGGAGGTCTCCCTCCTGGTGCCCACGGACTTGGCTACAGTGCTCACCCAATCTCTTCCCACTCTCTGCTTGCAGGTGACCACCACCCTCAGCACTGGTTGAGACAGTGGCATCCTGCAAATGGATCTCTGTGCTGAGTCCTCCCACCAGGGCCATTGCGTGTGTCCCAGGTTTCCCTCAGGTGGTGAAATGGGACCAAGTATCTTCTCTCTTCCTGCTGGCACCTGCTCCCGGTGGGACCACTTGGCCAGCTCATGGCCACTGGTGCCAACTCTCCATCCCACTGGAGACCTGTGTTCTCCCCGGGACACTGCTGCACCATAGCACTGGAGGATGCCCCTGTTCTGCCAAGTGGTTGGACCTCCCCTTAGGACTTGCTGCTAAAATGGGTGCCAGTTTTTATTCCAGACTCGGTTTTTTGTTAAAAAGACCTCAGGCTCACCAGGAACCCCAGGAGATAGATGGTTTGCTGTGACTGCTGCTCAGGGTGAAGCCCAGGCAGCAGCTTTGGCTTGAACCTGCCTGTTTGTACCCCTCTTGATACCTTTGGGACCACAGCTGGAGAAATGGCCCCAGCCACAGTGGTCTGTGGGGATGGGGAGAGAAAGGGGCCACCAACCCTGTGGGGTGTCATTTCTCCCAACACCCAAGGGTGGGGGGTACAGTGCTCCATGCCAGCCCCCAGCCCTTCTCTCCTGGAGCACTGGGTCCTCTTGGGGGTGTGTGTGTCCCTGCAAAGCACTTTAGTGTCCCCCAGACCAGGAGTCCTCACCAGGGAAGGGAGCCAGACCAGAGCTTCGTCAGCCCCACTTGCCTCATTGTCACTGGCACCAGGAAACTTGCTGGATTGTAGTGGATCTGTGCCCTGGTTCGTGTGAACATTGTCACCACGTGGAGCTGAGTGCCACAGGATGTATCCCACAGGATTTATTTATCTTGCATCCTTCCCTGGGAGCGTGCTGGAGCAGCAGGTGATACCTGTGTGATTTATTTTGGTTTTCTTTCCTGTTTTTCTGGGGAACTAAAGTGCTGATGGGGCCAAATCCCCACAATCTGGGGAAGAGCTCATTGCTTGCTCTGGGCTCAGAATGGCTTTTCCATGAAAATAAAACCAGGATTTTTCTAGCACGCCCCTGTCTGCTGCTGGCATCCTTGCAGCCCTCAGAGCCCCAAAATGTGGTACACCCAGATCTGGGCTGTCCTGGTGTTCTTGTGCTGGTTGTGGCTTTTGTGGGACAGTCCTGTCCGTGTGTGGGCTTGGAGACAGGTGGCATCACCTTTGGGACAGTGTTGGTTGACCTGGGGCTGTGCAGCCCTCAATAGAAAAACCCCCCAGGGCAGGGCAGAAGGCAGGCTGGTGGGTGCTCAGCACCATTTCTCCAGCACTGTGTCACCCTGTGTGTCACCCTAGCAATGCCAGGAGGGGACACCTGAGGGTGCAGCCCTGGATGGGAGCAGGACCGGGGGAAGGACTTTCGGGGGACGCCAGGAATGTTTAGGGATGCAGGGGATGGGAGGTTTTTTCCACTAGATGGCAGCAGAGTCTGTGGAATGTGACGCTCAAGAAGGTGGCAAGGCCACTCTGGGGACTGCAAATGCCTGGACAGGACACTGAGCTGAAGACCCGACCTGCTGGGGTGGGCAGGGTGAGCAGTCTTCACCCTCTTCCTTCTCCCTGAGCATCTGCAAGTCCAATTCCTTCCCTGCCAGCCTGGTCCATGGCAGCACTGCAGGAATATGCACATGCACACACATTTTTTTGCCAAACTACTGAAGCTGCTTCTTCAAATCCCCAGTGCTATGGGACTTCTGGGGCCTTTGATTTTGTGGGTAAGCAAGCAGATGAAAGACACTGTCCTGCTTCCACCCTGTCCCCACTGGGGACTCACCTGGCTCCTTGTGCTGAAATGGGTTTGGAAGGTTTGGGGTTGCTTTTTATTTTCTAACAAAAAAGTTAGTGCTCAACAGGTTCAACCTCAAACTGGAGATTACAGCCCTGAAACTGAGGTTTAGGATTGGTGTGTTCTTTGGTCTGTTTTAGGATTGGGATGTTTTTGTGCACAGTGGGTGCGTGTGGTCCCTTGTCCCCATGCTGAGCCCAGAATGGGTGTGTGACTGTGGTCACAGCCACCTCTTGGGGTTCTAGTTAAAGCCAGCGGTGGGACAACCCATAGGTGTAGTTGGCTGACCCAGAGGAGGTTTGGAGGAGCCCAAGGGTCGTCTGGGGGATCCCTCCTACTGGGAGCCAGTTGCAAGGCTCCATTTTAGAGTTCCAGACGGTGTTTGCTCTCCTGGCAACACCCTCCTTGATCTTATTTGCTTTTCTTTGTGTAAAGAAATGCCACGTGAAAGCTTCTGGTGAAGGAAACATCCCTGGGTGCTCCCTTGTTAGTTTTCCTAAAGGAGAAGGACAAGGAGCAGAGTAGAAGTTCTCTGGATGAGTACAGCCCCTGCCCTTGGGTCTCCCCAGTGCTTCTCCAGTCAGACCCACTATCCTGTCTCCCCACCTCCCCTCTACCTGCACTCCTCCCTGGCTCAAATTGACCCCTAAAAATAGGATTAAGGGATTAAACCAGCCCATACAGCCTCTTTACTATCACAGGAGGTGCTGGTGGGGTTATCCCCAGGCTTGCTGGCTCTCCAAGACTGGTTTCTGCTTGGTTTCACCCACCCACCAAGTTCTGCCCACATGTCCCAGCCCTCAGGGCTGTGACACCATCACAAACGAAACTGTGGGGCAGCAGGAGCCAGCACTCAGCAGGGACCTGCAGGAGAGATGGGACCATGCTGACAAGGACATGGTTTAGTCTGAGTTTTATCCCCACAGCTGATCCCCCTTGGTGCCATGCACAGGGCTGGGGCTGGCCTGCCAATAAGCTGGGAGAAGGGCTCTGGGTTCCAAACAATCCTTAATCCTTTTTCTCTTTTGAGGGTTGTATTTCAGATGGATTTCCAGTTGGGTGCTGGGGTGTGGTTCCTTTGCTAGACCCCACCTGAGCAATTTCCTCTTTGCTTCTCATGAGATTAGGGATTGTTCCTTATCCTGCAACAACATCCCATTTAAATTTTTATTTTCCCCACTGCTAAGCCTGTATTTATGGAGAGATCTGTTCTGAGATCCTAGTCATCATCCAGTGCAGGAGGAGGAATGTTTCCAGTAGAAGTGTATTAAGGGTTTCTTGGGCTTCAAGGAGACCACAGTTATCTTTGGCTTTTACACCTCAAACTCTGACCTTTTGTTCTCCCTGGTGTGTGGGTTTTATTTTTTTTTTAATCACAAGTAACAGAACTGGTTTTGTGTTGGAGGAAGCAGTGACTGCCTTGTACACTCTGAGCCCAGCAAACACTATGGAGGGTTGGGGAGCACTGAAGAACCCTCCCCAAATGGAGATGACCTGAAATCATAAGGAAAAGAAAACCCTGCACAGGGTGAGTGTCACTTTTCATCTCAATTCAGTTCCCTTTCCTAGGACTGGGTATCTAAGCTTCCTATTAATCTCCCAGCAGTTCAGTCAGGTTTTAACTTATTAGAAGAGCAAGCAGGGGTGGGGGGGATGATAAAAAACCAAAAACAAGCTATAGCCATTTGGCCTAGGAGCACCTAGCTGAAGAAAACTGATTTTCTTTTTGCCCTGTTCTTTAATTAATTGTAGAATTTCCTTTGGAGTCTCATCTTTCAACACCTACATTTCAATGTCAGGTTTTCTGAGGTAAATATTCCTTGCTGCTAAATCTTAGGCTGCTCCAGTACCACTAGCAGGAGACACAAATTAGAAATAGTTATGGTAAAGCATTTGGGGGCTTGGTTTTAAAGAGCATTTGCTAACCATGGCTTGGAAGAGCAATACCTGTAGCAAATTAAAGCCACCTAACAAGGGCCTGATACCTGCTGGGCAAAGGCAGCAAGGTCTCGTTAGCAGCCACAGCCATTAGTGTAAAAATTCTGTATGGAGAGGAGGATTTGACAGCAAAGTGACATTTCTGGTTAGAGGTTTCAAAGTCAGTGATATCCAGAGGGGACTAAGGCTCTTGCAGGAGGGAAAAGGGAATGTGTGTGTAGGGTGTAGCCATGCTGGAAGGGTTACATTCTTCTTCTTTGGGACAATCCTGTGCATGGGTATCTCCCTCAGGCACTGGGGGTGCTGCCTTGTGGCTGGGGAAGGCAGTTTTTTGGGGGGACTGGGGCTGAATCTCCATCACTTCTGTGCCAGTCTGGTGATGAGAGCTTTCCATTCTGATCTCTTCTGTGTGATGTAGGAGGGGGTGAGGAGCTGCAGCAGAGGTTCCGGACGGCCCCTGAAGTGTCCCTGACAGATAGCCTCCGTGTTGCAGATCACATACATCCCACAGTCATAGCTGTTCTGCTGGGCAGGAGCCTTCTCCTCCACAAAGGTGGTTTTGTTCCCTCTTTTGTCCAAGAAGGCCTCCAGCTTCCCTGCCACTTGCTTGGCATGGACCAAGTTGCATTTGCTGTGGGAATCATAATGGGCGAAACACTTTCTGTCCCTGAAATAAACCAGTAAGCTCCAGTGGGTGCCCCCAGCAGCCTGGTTGGAGTTGTCATTGATAGGCAAGAACACCAGCTTCTTGTGGAGCAGGTCCAGCGGTTGAAGGAATATGGCTATTTCCTCCTGACTAAGGGCACATTTAATGAACTGAGCCACTTCGGGGCTGATAAAACAAACCTGATTGCTAAATTCTTGGAACTGGTGATTGGCAAAGTACTCGAAGGCAAACCCAATGATGTGATCATTGAGCCAGTTTGGGGGCTCCAGCAAGGCGACGTCCGACTGCCTCAGCAAACTGTCCATGTAACTGAGAACAACAGGGTCCATCCTGCCCAGGCTGGGGCTGCAATACTCCAGGAGACTTCAAAAGCTGAAACATAGAAAGGGAAGACAAAAAATTTAGCTGAGACAAGATAAGAGTGCAGCAAAAATCCTGAGTTCTTTGTCAGCAAGCAAAAGCCCAGGTTTCCCAGATGGATATTTGCAGGAGCAGTGTTTGAGCAGACAGAGGACACACAGCTCCTGTGACACGTTGAGCCAGGCTCTTCTGCTGCTCCAGGAGCAGCAGGCAGGTCTGATGAGATGAAAGTTTCATCATTTTGATCTTTACCTCAAAGCAAATTGATTTCAAAAGAGTTCCTGCTCAGGAGCTGTGGGCACACCTTCAGTTCTGGGCTTCACACAGCAACCGTACAGCAACTGGGAGAAGTTGGTCAGTGTTTTGGTGTGTCACCTGCAGGGTGGCAATCGCTGTCACTCTTCACATCACTGGGATTCCTGGAATAAAAACCTTCTGGGGGCTGCCTGACAAGCGTATAGTCCCTTCCGCCCAGCAGATCCTGCCACATCTCAGTGCCAGCCACATGACCTGTTCCAGGAAAACCTGCTGGCCCACCAGCACAGGAGGCAAGGCAGTGATGAGTAAGGAGAAATAAAGCAAAACAAGATGACAAGCCAGACAGTTCTCTGCCATGGAAATCTCTAGGACAACTCTCTACCTTGCTGGTAGAGCTTTCAACAACTCTGTGGAAAAGTACCACTGAAGCTGGGTGGTTTGCAAAATACCTCTGTTCTGAGCTCAACTTGTAACTTGCCAAATTTTGCTCACAAAATGATAAAGCACTCATGGGTATGCTGAGGGGGAAGATCCCTGCAGGCTTCCACTGGTGATGTCCACCTTCAAATAGAAGTGACCAGTCGTGACAACCCACCCTTTCCAATCTTTTACTTTGTTATTTGTCCAGGCTATATTCTTGCCTCTTAATTTGCACCTGCTTTCCACAAATAGAGGCTGCTCATCCTTAAGAAAGTACCTGGGAATTCAAGTAGAATGTAGCACCTGCTTCTTCACACCCATTACTCAAGGGACTTCATCAGGTTTACCAGGCAGGACTTCTCCTGATTCCTTTTCATTTATCATGTTATCCTTGTGCATACTAATTCTTCTCTTTCTACCAGTCATACAGTTCCTTTCCAGAAGTTCTTGCATCTGCTGCCTTCCCATCCCTGGGGGATTTAAGTGTGTTTTAAGAAACTGCAGTAGGAAGAGGTGCTACTCAACAGAGAACAAGAAATACCTGCTGGCACCAGGCTAGGACTGAAGAGATCTTGTGTAGAGAAACTGTTGACTTAAACCCCCTATATCCACCCTGGTTCTGCTCTCAAATCCCCTGGCCTGGGCTCCTCAGCTGCTGCAATGCACCCTCAGCCTCCACCATGTCTCTCCATAGCAGGACAGGGCTGGAAATGCCACAGCTGGGGACAGCAGTGATGTGGAGCTGGTTGGGCCTCACCCTTTCCTCATCTGTGCCAAAACATATTCAGATTTCTTAAAGCACTGTGTGAAAACTGCTCACGATCAGACCACTTCAAAATGATTCCCTCTAAATAACACAGGAATTATGATGGGGGGGGATAAAAAAAAAAAAAATCAAGTGTTGCATTGTTTATGTGTTAGGGAGAACTAGATTTGTGCTTCTTATTGCAATGTGGATAATGAAAAAAAAATCCTTCCTGGACAAGTATGCATTAATTAAGGGAGATTTATCTCTGAAACATCTTGGCAAGGTCACACTGTCTGTGATTTGTAAATGGATGAAACCTGCTGCGTGTGTCATGGGTCAGAAGGAAGGGCTGAGGTAGAGGATCTGGGGCTTGGAAAAGCTAATAACTGTTTGTGTGTCACTGGTGGATCCAGGAGATGCCAAGCAGCACGAGTCACTCCAAAGGAAGAGGAGCAGTCCTCGTTATTTCTCCTGAGCCAAATACCATGGTATTTGGACATGCTTCCTATGTTAACAAGCTCCAACTATTCCCAAGTTTGCACAGCAAGTCCTTTGCAACAGCCTGCAGTATAAAAACAAAACAAAACCCCTAAACTAAGTCCCAGCAACTCCAGGAATATGATCTGGTTTAAGGAGCTGTACATCCTGCAAGCCAAGAAAGTTTTACAGGGTCACTGCTGGAATAATTCCTGCGTGTGCCCATGCAATTCTCCAAATTTTCATTTACTGTGTGGTTTTTTTTCCTGTTTCATCTTCTCCTCCAGATGTATGAATTACAGCAAATACCTTGGATTTGGACAATCAAGTCCAAATGGGATTACGTGCTACGGAGGGAATGTGTGTCCTGTACTCTTAATTTTCCACCCTGCAGAAACATTGTTTGTAGGGTTAGAAAACCCCACAAGGTCAAGGAAAAAAAGAGGGAGATTTGGCAGCTTCCTACAGTCAGGAAGGGAGAATGGTTACAGCAAATGCTTAATTGCCACTAGCTACTACTTTTTAATTTTATTGCCATCTGGTATTTGTGAAACTGCCTGTGAGTTCAGCAGGATGACTCACCCCGTGCAGCTTAAAGGAAAACCCTTTGCAGGCTCAGACGCTTTCCAGGGCCACTTGAGGTCAGTGGAACTGTGAAAAGCCATCGGAGAGGTTAATTTGTTGGGAGACAACCTCCCTGTTGAAGCTAAAGATGAACCTGCAGAGAAGCCAAGATGTAGATCTGAGCACCTGTGAAGTTAAAGGGGTGTTGAAATCCAGTTGCCCGTGGCAGCAGCTCTGCTCAGGCACAGCCAGGATTGGCTTCCTGAAGGCTCCAGCACACTCTGTTCAGAAGTTTTCATAAAAATAGCAATAAATAGTGACGCAGGCCTGGAATATTTGTTGTTGGTTGCCAACAAGAGTCCTGCTCCTTCATTTTACTTACATATTAGTAGCTGCTGTTTGAAACTCCCTAGTAATTGAGTGTAAATAGGCAGCGATGGAGCAAAGAGAGCCTAAATTAAGGATGAATCAGATTTCTGAAGCCTATTTTTAATAAATTAAAGGGGCTAAGAACATCCAGAGTGAATATTTTAAGGTGCCACATCACTAAGCTTCTGTAGCAAATTTAAAGAATATGAAGGCAAATATAAGAAAAAAAAAAAAAAGAAAGAAAAAAGACACCTGAAAGACAAGTTCTTCAGAGTTTACCAGGGAAGAGCTGGAGGGAAGTTTGTGCCTCTGGAATGATCAAGAATAAGAGGCTAAATTACTTAACCACCAGACCATGCCTGGAAATACAGTTTTTGGACAGGATGTCAGCACTTTTAATATAGCAAGATTAAACAAGAACCATTAATTTCTACTTATCAGCATGAGCTGGGCTGCCAGCACCTGAGTCCCTCATACTTATTTGTCTCCTAATAGAGACAGAAGAAACCCAAGCAAAATTAAACGACTCAGACAGAAAATAAACATTCTCATCGACTCTTTTTCTGTTTGATAGAAACAATCACTCCATAGCCTACAAATGACAGTACCTGTATTATAAGAGGGCAGAGTTTTTGCAGGTTTGGTATCTCCTGAATGTCTGAGCTAGAAGAAAACACTACAGAAAGTAGGCACAATGCCCAAACCTTTCCATTCCTGACCAATTCCCTAAAGTAGGCATGTGCAGCACAGGAATCAACTCGGCTTGGTTAGCAGCACCTCACAGAGCAGGGAACTCACACCCGGAGGAACTAAATCCAGCCCTAGTGAACCAAAAGCAGAAATTGACGTTTTGCTCCCCAGGGTGGGGTTGACCAAACCATTGGATTTTTGAGAGGAATCAAAGCCAATAATGACCCAAACTCACGAGGATGTGAGATGTCACCGAGACTCCCCCCTCCTCCGCGCTCACGACACCAAACCCCACGGTTCGGGACATCAAAAAAAGACGTCGGGACGGCGTCTTCTCACCTCCTTTGAGAAGGAGTTTGTTCATGAGAGAGGTGGGGGAGTGCTGGGAGGGAAATTCAGACCCGAAAGCGTCGGGAGGGGGGTCAGAGGGAGGGCCGGGGGCTGCGGGTGCTCGGAGGAGACGCGACCCAAGGGACGGGATCGATCCTGGGCTTCTCCCGCCACCGCTCATGGCGGGGATTGGAACGCACCAGGAGCAGCTCGCCCGTTCCGCTGCCGCTTTTGAGGAAATAAATGAGAATTCAAGGGAAAGGAGAAGAGGGACCGTCCGGGGTCAGGAGCGGGACTGGCCCGGGACCAGCCGGTAGCACCGCTCCTTGCCCGCCGGTCCCTGCCANTTGGGGGTGGAGACTGTCGACAGTGTGGGGATGTAAAAAAACAAACAGGGGATTGTGTATTGTATCTCCCGTAATGTTCCCGGTGTCACCAGCGGGTGGGGCGGCTGCGGCACCCCTACTGCCCTCGCCCCGGGTAGGGGAACGAACAGCCCCCCGGGCGCGGCGATGGGCGCTGCGACGGCAGCGGGACACGTTCGGTACCGTGGTGTCGGGCACGGGAGCAGCCCCGTTACCCGAGGGGGCGATACCCACCCCACCAGCTTGAGGTATTTCAGCTTTTTAATTGGGCTCAGCTGCAGCTTCCCGGCACAGCGGACCTTGATGAGAGAGAGCTAGAGCTGCACCGCCGAAGGTTAATCATCCAGTCGATATTTTCGTTCTGGAATTTTCCTAAATGTAGCCGAAACGCTTTTGCTTTATCACCCAAACACCTCTGCCCCCCAGCCCCTCAAAAAAACCCAAGCAAAAACCACCAACCCAAAAAAACATACATACATATAAATATATATATATATATGTGTGTGTGTGTGTGTCTTCTCCGACGTGACCAGCGGTAGGACCTGCCCTAAGTTAAGAGCCCTGCGTTTTGCCGCCCTTCTGCTTATAGATCAGCTTCCTCCTCCTCTATTTACGTTTTCACATCCTGAAACCAAGCTGAGATTAATCAAGTCGGGAGCGTGAGCTCAGCAGAAATCATGGCTTTCGCGTCCCTCGCTGCAGTGCGAGTTACAAAAAAAAAAAAAAAATAATCACGTAGCGGCCGAGGAAGGAGAACGCGGCTACAGGGAGAAAAAGCAGCACGGCGTTTTGCTGGTTATTAGTTGGAGAAGTGGGTTTCTGGCTGGCTTGAGGGTTTTCCTGTCTCTTTTCCTGGAGGAGTGCTAGGCAGTGAGAGGGGAGCGTTGTCTTCTCCTTACTCCTTTCGAGACGGACGTGGTGGTGGTGGTGGTGGTGGTGGTGATGATGGGCTGTGAATGCTTAAGCACGACCTTACTGAGCTGAGCTGAGCTTAACCACGGGCGCCAGCAAGCTGCAGCTGGGGGCAGAGAGGCTGCCTTATCGCTGAAGAGTATCTCCAGCCTATCCTCCTGGGGTCACGGGATGATCATGATTTCCTCTTATGTCTTTGAGCAAGCTCATCCATTTCTGTGTTTTTTTTTTTTTTTAAATCTGTTTGAATTAAATCGAGATGCTTTTCTTTGCATTTTTCCCTAGTGAGGGCTCTCAGCCTTCACTCTTACTCCTGATCTTGATTTTTCATCCCCAGGACCATTTTGGGAGCTGTTGGTGCAGCTGCTGTCATTACGCGAGGTAATTCAGCAGCCCTGGCACACCACTAATAAGCTCTTGTTTCCTGATCTATCAATAATGATGCAACTTTAGGTATATATTTATTTATTTATTGCAGTCTGTATGTAAATCAGCCTGGCTTTAGAGATGTTTTGTCTTGGAAGTCCTGTGGTACATCAGGGATGCCTCTGAAACGTCTGAAAAAAAGGTTTATTTGAGTTTTTTTTTTTTTAGTAGGCTCAGCTTTTCAAAACATGCCTCAGATTTATTTCTTCTATGCATCCACAGCTCCAGTTATGATTTATAAAGTTTGCATTTTTACCTTTTCTTTTCTTGGGGAGCAGGGCAGCTGGATTTTAAGATTAAAAGGTATCAAATGGCTGACGTGCCATCTGCTCTTGAAATATATTTTACAAACACCAGCACTTACATATGCCACCTAAAACTAAGACTGATGAACCTTTGGGATCCCTTGCCAGGAGAATGTAACCATCTACATGCTTTATGCCTCAATTATTTTTATCTAGGATGTTTATGATGATGCTAGTGGTCACACTTGCAGGAAAACCTCTGAGAATCTGAAGCATGCAAGGTCAGGCACTTGGGAAACATGAGCCCTGAGGTTACCTGTGTGGGTTTAGCCCATTCTGAGGTAGGGCTGTACTAGAAGCCCTAATTGCACTGTTTGATGTCTGGAAGGATGGTGTCCAGCTCTGCATGGAAGGATGGATCACTCCTCTGCATCTCCCACAAGTCAACATGGGGGGTACTGGGAGCATGGGAATGGTCCATCCACTGGTGTTGCAGCTTGGCATCACCGGGCAGTTATCAAGGAAGAACACTTGGGTTCACTGTTAGAGCCTTGGGACCAAGCATACCATGTAGTCCTGAAGCCTTAAAAATCTCTGACTGCAAGTGAATGTCATCTGAGAGTTTCTAAAACTGTTTGGGGAGCACGTAGCATGGCCATGTTGTGCCAAATTCTAGTTCTCACTCCACACTGTGCAGCTTTTGTATGTAATTCCTTGTAAAAATACATTTATCAAGGGGACAACGAGGTCGTTGAGCTGCTTGAAGTGTCTTAGCTGGTCTAACTTGATTTCAGAAATTCCTGTGTCCCGTTGGTTTATAAATAAAGTGGGATTGCAGTCCCACTTGCATGCGAAATACTCCAAGTATGAAGGTGTTGCTGCTGTCTGTGGGGGGGAGCCCCACTGGGCTTAGACAAGTTGTTTTGCTGTCATGTCACCCTGAGGTTGAAGGCACATTTGTTATTTACTTTATGAAGCTCCCAGCCTGGTCCTGGAGTCTTGACTCCCTAAGACAGGCTGGGTGCCAGTTTTGTCTTTAGAAGATTCTTTTTTTTTTAAATTTTTTTGTGTGTGTGTGTGTGTTGAGCTTAAAAAGATCATCTCATTTTCTCAGGCTTGGGTCCTGCATGCTACATTTGCTTAATTTCCTCTTAAGTGAACAGGATTTCTCTCCTGTCTAAAAAGTAAACGCGAGCACAAATATTTAAAGGATTGTGGCTTACGTTTGCAAATTGGAGACTTTCTCCAGCATTCCTTTGGACAAAAGCAGTATCATCAGAGATTTTGGTTGTGTCTGGGTAGCTCCCTGCTCTGAGAAGAAGCGTCTGAATTGTTTGGGCTTCCTACTGCATGAAATATTCTGCCCTATTTTCAGGTTAGATGTCTGGGATTCTCCCAGGGATTAGGCCTGGGATTCTGATTGAATGACAACGATGATGAAATGCTGCTGGTGAGATCCTCAGAGTGGAGATGATTTTTATGGTCCTTTGTTTTTCTTTTACACGGGACAAATTTTTCCATAGACTTGGAGTATATGGGTGAAGGCACAGGTGAGCAGGATTGAGAATTATAGAAAACAAACAGGTGAAACTCTTGCCAGATAATAGCAATAAAGGAAGGAGGTGGAATAATCTGCTTTTTCTGTGTAACTCTGTAACATGAAATCTTACTGCCATGTTTGCATGTCAAATGTGTTCTGTGTTTTGCTCCTGTGATTTTGTTGATGTTCTAAATTCTGTGTCTTAGGAACTGAGCATTTCAAAGTGAACTCAACAAGCAGTATGAGCTCAAAAAATATCCAAATTCAGAAGGGAAGAATACTGAACAGTGAGTTTAGAAATGTACTCATTTTTGTATTGGTTTTTAAAGTATTCTTAAGAGTTGCAGCTCTATTAGTCATCATGGGAGCATTTTTTTCTGTGGGGAGGAATCCTATAATGAGTACCCATAGAGAAGTCTTACAGATGAAGTGAGAGCAGTATATGTTTGCCCCAAATGCTTTTTATAAAACCTCTGATTTTAATGCTAAAGTTGTTTAATGCTTCTTGTAAGTTGTTTTTTGTTTTTTTTTTTTTTCTTTTTGGTAATAGAGGACTATGTGATTGTTTAGGTCAGCAAGGAACTCAGGAGGTCACTGTCCAAAATGCTGCATCCAGCTGTGCTAGCTCTAAGGTCAGGCCTGGTTCCTTACAGCTTTAGATGTCTCACATTGGTTGTCTTTCACCTGTGGTTTGCAGGTTGCAAGAGGAGGGGAGTGTTTTGGGCTGTACTGAGTAGAAAATGTCCAATGAGAAGGAGGTCACATCTTCTGTGATCCGTGGCAGCCCTTGGTCAGGGATGTTCATTGCATCCTTCCACTTGCCAGCATGTTAAACTGCCACTTTCTGCTGCATTTCTGTCGTTTCATTAAGCTGATCTAGTAGCAAGCTTCTGTTAAAAGAGGATCCGACCTCTCTGAAGGTTATCTTGGAGAACTCTCCTAAGTCCTCTCCTGGTTTGATTTGCTGTTTTGGGCTCTATTGGTGTTTTTCCTCAACCTGTTTCATGGTTTCTGTAGGGAGACGTGAAGAGATGGAGCTGAGGCTCCTGCCTAGCCCATGATCATCAAGGGAGATGAGTCTTAAGAGTGAAATGCCAGTGGTGCACCGAGAGTGCCACTGCCACAAACTGGGGTGTTCTTGAACCCTCTGAACTAGAGTTCTCCATCCTCCATCAGGAACATCAGTAGGGTCCATTTGGTTGCATCATGCCACTGATGTGCGGTGAGCATCCCGGGAGGCTCAGCTGCATCTCATCCAACCTTTCATTTTGTGTGGCTACTGAATTACAGCTTTTTTTTTGCAGCTACAGGCCTGATTTAAAGCAAGATGGGGATGTAGTTTTGCCCTGGTCTTCTTCATCTCTCTGTTGGCTTCTGGTGTGCATTTAAGGTGTCTCCTTCAGGAAGTTTCTGTGGGTGTTGAAGTAGGCTGGCTGTAGGTGTAGGTTGGTCTAAAGTTGCCTGCATCATGGGGAGAGCTGGATCAGGCCCTCCCAACCCTGCTGTGGTTCAAACTGGTGCTCATCTGGTTTTGGAGAAATCACCTTGGTTCCCATCCTGCATCTCGTAGGAGTTATTGCAGGTATCTCCTAGAACTCATGGAGAATAAGCAGTGATCTGCCCCACTTGGATATTGCATGAGGTAGCAGAGGAAAAATGTGTTTTAAAATTCTTCACTTGTAAAGCACAGAAATGCTGAATTTGGTGTGTAATGCAGCTGTTTTTACTTACTGATAGTTAACCATCTCTTGAGAAGCCAATTGACCATAATGGGTATGTGAATTCTGGTTTGTCATCTGCTCTAGTTTTGGTTACCACCTTTATGAATGTAAAAGTAGGGGGGAAAAAAAAAAGTGGGTTTCTACACCAGAATCTTAGTTCTTGAGCTCTCCATCTTGAATCACTTGTCATGTGGCCCAAAATGACCTTGAATCAGTAGTGGAGTTTCTCCTCCTTTGGCTGCCTCTTCAGTATCTGCTTTTACTGGTAATCTGACATCCCCTGTGCTGTTTTTTGTTTATCTTTTTACTGAAAATTTTCATTATAATCTTCTATGTGTTGTAAAGCATGACCTTGAAAAAGGCACATGATCCTGTCACGGCGGGGCACTGATGGAAGTGGAGTGTCTAACCCACGCAGGTTTATCTGTGAAAAACCTGAGTCTTAAAAACTACCCCAGACCATGAATGTTTTTTGATAGACCACCAAGAATTCTCTTATTGTAACCAGCATCTGTACAGTTGGTTTTGAGGGGTGAACTTAAAACAAGTTAACCAGAAATATTTACTCTAGAAGACATCCGTAAGTGGAATGTCTTTTTATACTTGGCATAAATACAGAGACTGAAATAAAATCCTCAAAACCATTGACATTTTCAGTTGGGCAGTACTTGTCTAGGAACTGTTAGGTTGTTTTATGCTTGTTGGGCACATAGGACAACCTTCCCTGGGAGGAATTAGTAAATGATTTAATTGTTGAGGAATGTGGTCCCATTAGGCAAAAATAAATGACTGAATGCAGGAGATCATTAGAAACGTAGCACTTGATTAAAACTATGTCAGCCAACCTTTGAAAATTTCAGAATGAGTATTTCTTTGTTTTGGTGTAGGGAGGTTGTGTTGGTAAATGACCTTTCTGGAGGTTTCTTTGAGAAATAGAAATGCAGGAGAGCCAGCCCCTGCTCTTTAATCCACCAATTGCTCAGTAACCGAGGGATAATTATGTGGGCAGGATGTCTGAACAACTCCTGCTCCAAGAGGGACGTGGACAGACGTTGTTTAAAAGCAGAGCTGTTCTTTCATCTGCTTTTCACCAGAAAATAAAGATAAGGGCTTGCAGGAGAAGGATGCAGTGGACAGGCCACTCTGTCGGGGTTTGGGCCACCTCAGGAAGCAGCAAGCAGGGCACACGCTGCGGGTTTCATCCTGCGCGGCGAGACCGTGGGTGAGTGATGTGTGCGGGCAGGAGCTTGCGTTCCCTGTCAGCAGAGCCGCCTCCTCCCGGCTGCCCAAACCTCCCACAATCTTATCCGGAGGCACTTCACCCTGCCTGGCAGGTAAGCCAGGAGATAGGAGGACAATGCAGAGCAGAGGTCAGGTCTCAGGGGCCTGCAGCAGATAAGGAGGAATCTGAGGAGTATTTCTAAGCTACGAGCGGGATGAACTGAGCAGAACCAGGTATGATTTTTATAAACAAAACCCTTTTTTTTTCTGCTTAACCTTGTTTGTCTTTAGTGATTGCCAAGCACGTGGTGACTTGTCAAAGCACAGGGCCAGTTCCAAAGCGTACTTGTGCTTCTCCAAATACATTTGCAAGTTTCCCAGCAATCTGCAGTGATTTAATTAAGGAATTTATTATCATTAGTAAATATCAGCAGTAACATTCCTTCTTGGAATTCTGTATCTCCCAGAAATACATCGTCAAGGAAGATGACTGTGCAGCAGTTGCCCATCTCTTGCTCCCTGGTTTTGCTGCTGCACTGTGGAGATGTGGTCTCTTGTATTGTTTCAGACCCAAATCCTTTTTCAGTAACCAGAGGGTAGCTGCAGGCCTGTCTTCAAAAGAAAAATCTCTGTGTTTAGCTGTGTTATGTGTTCTGTTTTTATTCCTTTCCCTCCACTCATGGGATTTAAATACCAGAGAGCCATTGCTGTTGGACTCTGGTGAGCAATACAACAAATATGTGGGAAAATAAAAATGTATCTCTCTATTAAAGAAATGTAAAGCACTTCAGCAAATGTATAAGGATAATGAAACAGAGAAATAAGTGAGTACCAAAGTCCATGTCTAGGGTATTGTTCATCCTCCCATCTAAAAGCCTTTGCTGGAAATAAATAATATCTGAAAAAGGAAACAAGGGGAAAAAAACCCCGGCCTGAATGTTCTATATTTTGTTTTTGAAAGATGATGTGAGCCTGCAGAGTTTGCTGGGTAGGTTTTTAAGGGGTTTCCTTCTCTGGTTTACTTCTCATCTGTCCTGCTTGAATGCTGCTTTAGTTTTTGTTTTGTCTGGGAAGATGTGCAACTTGGGGAGTAAAAGGTGAACAAGAAGTCTTACACAGTTGCAATCTAGAAAATGGCACCTCTGTGAGATCTCCTGCATTAAGTATCAATGATGTTAAATTGCATGCAAAAAGCATCTCAAAACTCCAGGTAAAATGAGCTCAGCAGTGATATTCATGGCTCAGGTTGTGTGGTGGGGAGATTGTTGTCTTCTCTTGTGTTTTATTCTAAGTAAAAATGAAATTTATGAGAGAATAACTTTTCTTTCAAGCAAAAAAAGAGAGAGATTTGAAATTAAGAACTGCAGGAATGGATTTAGAATGTTATAAGTGCATTTTTTCTGTGTTATAAGATATTTTTGCATAAGCCCGGTCACTCCACTGGACCAGGTGCTTGGGTTTTTTTGTAGGACTGGATCAACTTTCTCTTCTGTTCTCTAGATTTTCTGGGGGCATTAATCTACATACTTTTCAGGTATGTTCTTAAGGGGTGGAGGGGACAAGTATTCAAAAAACTTGAAAAATTTTTCTTAAGTGAAGGATCATCACAGGTTCAGGTGCTGCCGTTGTTGGTGAGACTCTTGCCAGCTGCCACTTAATTTTCTAAAGGTATAAATGTCAAAATTCATGCTCATGATGGAAGTATGTGCATTTGTGTCCTTTGAGGAGCTGGAGCTCTGAAACACCAGGATAATATGCTGATGGATTTGAAGAGAACTTCAGTCTGAGCTGGCAATACTAATTACTCATCACAAAAATGCAACTATTTGTAAACAAAAAGGCTTCATGTGGTGCAAAACAATTGTAAAGATTCAATGTCAAGTGGGAAAGTTGAGCAGAAAATTGTAAGTTAGGGCCTTGGTGCACCCTGCTATTGTGCTTTGTAGACCTCTTGGGGTGCTTCTCCTGATGGGCACTTTCTCCAGAAACATCCTCTTGAGGTGTAGGCTCTGGGAACTTCGAGCTGGGAGAAGTGGGGCCATGGAAGCACGGAGGACGTGTGTCAGGGCTAGGTTAGAGGTCAGACCTCCAGGCTTTGACATCACCATGTATTTTTGCTGGCATCACTGAATACTTGCTGCTTTGTTCTGCACCTTCGGGTGCTCAGCAGGTCTGCAAGTTTGGACCCAAATTGGGGTTTTTTGGTCTATTTGTCTTGGTTGTTTTTTGTATTCTTTTCTTCCCCCCACCCCCAAGTGCTGAAAATAACCACAACTCTGGTCACCAGGTAGATTGTAGAAGAAGTGAGTAGGGAAATAAATTTTCTTTGGAGGCATTTACTTCCTGATAAGACTATTTTTTTAATGCACTTCCTTTCCTCATTCCCTACATGCCTTCTCCTTTATCAAGAAACAAGGTGTGGGTTCTTCTGGTGCCTGTGTGAAGGGACTGAATTTTTCTCTGACTTTCATGTGTTGATATACACAGCAGTGCAAACCCCCTCCCCTCTGAGTAGGCGAGTTCAATGGGGGCAGCTGTGCAACTGTATATTATTTTGAGGAAAAGGAGTATTTTCCTCATCTTACAAAGTCTGCCCAGGGGTTAGTGTTGCAGGTGAAATTGCCCTGTGGGGTTAGCTGCATCACTCATGACAACATGCCTGAAAATGGTGAATACATACTTGCTGGTGTGTTTCTTCTTGGTTTTTTTAGTGTTTTTGTTTTGTTTTGTTTTTTTGGGGTTTTTTTTTTTGACAAAAACAATAAGAGTCATTTGCTGTGGTCTGCAGGGTGTGGCTCAGAAAGGTCTTGTTTCTGATTCCCTTTGCTGGGCTGAGCAAGGGCTAATTATAGAGACAAACTGGGGAAGGAAGAGAACGGGGTCAATTAGAGCATCCAGCAGAGTTTCCTTTAAATTAGTGGTCGGACTGGATAGATTTTAAAGAAAAGCAAAGCAGAACAGAAACCCAACAAACCAACAATGAAGAGGCACAGAATGAATGTTCCAATGTTCTGGTGTGGAGCAGGATCAGTAGCTGCAACAGACAATGTTTTAGGGTTTCAGTTTGATTAAAAACCATATTGAATTAGTAGTTTTATGAGCAGAATTGACTGAAAAGGACTGAAGACAGATTCCTGCTTGTCTTCCTCTTTAATTTGGTTTTTTTTGAATGGCAATAGGTTGTGGATGTGAATGAAGTAAAGAAATGCCTTTCTCCTGACCACGGAGTAGAATGAATTTCCTGTGGAAGGGGAACTGTGTGATACTTTTAAGTCTTTATAACTCAAGACTTTATATTTCAATAAAAAGACTACTTTGCTCACTGCATCTTATGTAAATGTAAAATGGATCCATTTTGGATGTGTTTTATCCCTACTTGCATAGGAAACTGGGGTTGAACTCTTTTGGTGAAGCTATTTTCTGGGTTTAAAAGTAGGTTATTTGTGGTGTGGTTGATTTTTTTCTGGATTTTTATGTTAACTTAGATTACAGGACACAGTATTTAAGAGGCAATGCAGAAGCAGAGTGAGCTTTTGACTTTTACCTCTGCAGGTGCAGAGGGGAGCAATGAACCCTTATGCTGACTGAAAACCATGCAAGCCAGTAAAAAAAAAAAAGCTTTTATTTTGCTCTTCCACCTGACAATTTTAGTCCCTCAACACCCCCTTGTTTCTTATTTTTCTCTTTTTGGGGGAAAAAAAGCCTTGCTTGGCAGACTCTCCTTCTTTCTGCTGTGTGCTTTTGCTTTTCCCTCACCGTCCTGCCTGCCTGGCAGCATGCCATTACCCCAGGATCTCTGTGCAGAAGTGGAGATGGCAGAGCAGGGAGAAAAAAATCCCAAATTTCATCCGTGTTTTTCAATCCAGATTGGCAAGTTCCTTCTGCCGGTAGCGTGACTCACCCCGGGCTTCCTCGCTGGAGGCCACTTCTGGCAGGGCATCAAAGGAGCAGATGATGCTTTCAAACCAGAGCTGAACCAGGATCTTCCTTGAGTGAAGGCTGTTTTTCTGGTCCTGGAATCTCTTGGTGCATGGACGATGGCCAGATGCACCCAGCTCTCAAGGGAATTAATGATAAACTGGATTAATTCATCTTGAGGGTGAGAAGGGTTTCTTCTCGCTGCTGTGAGCAAGACATATAACTGTCCAGAGGGTTTTGCCCAAGTGGGGAACGTACTGGAAAAGGTCCTTTAGGATCAATGCAGTCAGCAGAACAGGTTTTTTTCACTCTTTAGTTCCTTTAATGGGATTTTTAGTCTGTCAGTTAAGAGGTTCTCAGGCTGGAAAGGGAATTTTTAATTTTCTTGTTGCCAAGGATGTAGGCAGAGGTGCTCTTTGCTCCTGCCCTCTTCTCCTGCTAAAACTAACAGTATAAATGCTTCTCCCTGATTTTTGGTTAGACTTGTTGAAGCTGTTTGAAGCATGAGCAGTTCTACCAGAAGGAGCTGAGGATGGGTGCCATCACTAGGGGAAGGCACAGCTGGGCCTAGGAGGGGACATCAGTCTGCAGCGTGTCACCAGTGACTCGGTGCACGGATCTCCTCTGTGTGAGCTCTACTCCTGGTTTTAGGCAGTCTCTTCAACTGCTGAGTGTTGTCAATGTTTTTTTTTTGGCTTCTAATATTCTTCTTCAAATGGCTTACAGTATTATATAGTATTTGTAGGCTGCTTCTACTCATCTAGTGTAGTGCCAGGGTTCCCCAGATGTCACCAGCAACTTGGTGCTTTCAGATGGATCCACAGGATCTATCAAGGGCAACAAATACTCCAGGGTAATGCAGGGTTTTGGCTGTGTGCTGTGGGATTTTTCTGTTTTGTAGGTGTTGTGTGAGGGAGAAAAAAGCTTGAGAGAATATGAAAAAGGTTTATAAATATTTAGAGGCTGCCTCTTTTAAATGTGTGAAGGGAGAGTCTTGGATAATCATGAAAGGGGTTCGTTGTGTTTTGGTTTGGGTTTTTTTTTCTTTTTTTTTCTTAATGGGTTAGAAATGGAGATCTGCATCCTGAGCTGGCAGTGGAATCAACCTGATAGCAATCTTAAGTTATACATGAGGAAGAGTCTTAGAGGTACAGATAAAAAATGCAAAGTTAATTCAGTAAGGATGTGTTAGGATGCAAAAGAAGAGCAGGACAGTCATATAAAAATAATGATTTTTGCTGCAAAGTCCTGGCAGGCTGGGGCAAGAAAAGATTGCCTTTCCCCTGATCCAAGGAAAGTTGTTCTACCAGGTGAGATAAGTGCATGAGAAGGGTGTTTTACCTTTTTTTTTTTTTTTCCCCCTCCTGTTTCTGTTGGATTTATCCCTTTCAATTTTTATTTAAATAATGGAAGTTTAAATACCATTTCACTCTGGTTCTTCTGCTGCTGCCACATCACATACACGTTTCTTTTCTTTGCCCACTTCTTGGTTATTTCTTGTGCATGACAGAATCTGCAGCACAGAGCTGTTACAGTTCTCATATCACTTCCTTTTGCATCTTAATTGTGCAATTTCTGGATTTCTGGAGGGCCACTATTATATTTATATGTATATTTAAGTAATTTTTTTTCAGCTGGTGTTGCTGAGTCTATGGATTCCCTTCTCTTTTTGTTGTGCAACATCTTGTGACAATTTAGGACATTTTAAAATGAGAGTTCCTACTTATTTCTTTTCTTTTGCAGAGTCATTAAAGCTTCATGTTTTTATTTAGGATTGTTTCCTGCAGAATGCTGAGTTTATTTTTCTTGTGTCTCTGATCTGTCAGCACAACTGTTGATAAGTGTTGGAGCAAGTGAAATTTCACTGTATTTGCCAAGTTGATGGGCTAATCAGGTTTTGAATTAATCCTTCAGCTAAGAGCACTTAATTGCAAGGTATTGCTATTTGTGAGGCTCTATTTCTAACTAAAATTTTGGGTAGTTACATCTGAAAACTGTACCCAAGCGTGGAAAGTGGCTTTCTGTAGGCAGGTGTGGTGAAGAAGGTAATTATTAGGTCTGTGTTAATGATTATTATAATCTTGTTTAATTCTGCATGAGTTTAGATTTCTGGTCATGCCCAGTGCTGCATTTAAGATTTTTTCCCTCCGCCCTCTTACAGTATGTCAGCCTCATCAAAACATTATCCCCAGCTTTCTCAGTTAACCCTCTTTTCAGGAAATCAGTGGCTTCCTGCAGGCTGTTTTTATTTTTAGTTGCTGTTGGCTGAAAGAAGTGATGTCTACACAATGAAGATGAGTTTGGAGGTACTGGGGGTGGGTTTGTTTTTTGCTTGAGTCGTGGCCAAGGTGAAAACCCACAGCAGCAGCACTCTCATTAATCTTACTTGCTGGTGTTTGAAGAATATCTGGTGCTATTGTCCATTCCTCCATACATGAAATCTAATCTCTGCTTGAATTAGCCTTTGTAATAAAGCCTCTGTGTGGTAAGTGAGTAGGCAAATATTGGGGCATTGCCACCAAGGGCTTTATCCTTCTCTGAGATAAAGTGGTTGAGCTTGAATGTAAGTTATTTATGCACAGAAAACACCCTTATCAGCATTCCTTAATTACCCCTGTTGCAGAGAGGGGACACTCCTGCCCTCCAACAAAGCCAGATTTAGCTGGACAGCTTCTTCTCTGTCACAGAAATAAAATACTTCCCCACATGGATGGTATTTCTGGGGCTGCCTACGGAGTGTATGCAGAAAATGCATAACAAATCCAGTGTCTGTGGGCAGCTCCTGCCTCAGCCCAGGGCAGCCTGTTCCCTCAGCGCCTACGTGGTCTGGTGACCTGGTGAGGAGGAGGAGGACCAGAGGCAGATTATGGCTATTGGAGATAAAACCCTTGTCTGTCCTGGTCTGGAGTGGAGATATTCTTCGTGTTGGCATGTAGTGGTGCTTCAGTTTTCTCTGGTTGTGGTGCAGACACAGACCTGTGTGTCCAGGCCTTGCTGCTCCAGATGTTTGTCAGCAGAACTCAAGAGACTAAAACTTCCTGACATCTTCTGGTTGGTCTTGGTCAGGTAACCTTCTGCCTGTGTTATCCACCTTAAAACTGAGCTGCTGACTAGAGTCTGTAGGTATAAAGAAGACAGGCAAGCTGATGTATACTTTCCTTTGCAATTTTCCCCGAATTTCCCTATCAGTTGCTTCGTCGGCCTCTCAGATGAACAGGATTTCTGGTGATGGGTGTGATGGAGGCTCCACTTGGAGAAATTTTTGAGTCGAGCCACCTGCTTGATCCAAAGTCAGAGTACCTGAGTCCCAAGGGATGTGTTCAGCCAGAGTTTAGTGTAGTTTCTAACTGTTGATGCATGAAATGGAAAAAAAATACTTGGCATCCCTAGAAATGTTTTCAGTTGACGAGTTGGCTCGTTCCATGATGAGCCCACCTCAAGTTTGGGTTTCCTCGTTTCCCATCGCAGAAGGTGGTGACTGGATGATCCCAGGGGAGGAGTGAAACAGAGGATGTTCCCTCCTCTTCAGGAACATGCTGTCCCCCTTGATTTACTTGGCTTGATCCAGTGCTCCTCATCTGCTTCAGTGAAAAAACAGCTGGTTTGACTTCCCCTCCTCAAGGTGGACGCTCTTCCCCCCAAAACCTCTAAACCTGGTGAACCAGTAAGTGTCAACCTGAAATGAGGTGTCATCCATTGCATACTCACATGGAGGCCTGTGGCAAGATCGTGCTGGGGTCCAGGTTATTTGTTGATAAAAACAAGTTAAAAGTGTGTTTTTCATGGCTGCTTGTCAAAGAAGCCTTTTTGAATTATGTTTTTGCATCTTTTGCATCCCAAATGAAAACCAGCATGGCTAAATGATGAGGTTCAGAGTGATAGGAGCCAAACACATGCACTTCAGAAAGTGAAACTTCAATCTTGGCTTTACTTAGCTCATTTCCTAGTGTCATTACATTATCTGGATGATGAATGTGCTTTAGTTTTGTGATCCTACACCGACTGTGTTCTTAAACATTTGTTTTCAGGCTCCCGTCTGTTGATCTCATCACGCAGCCAAGTTAATAGATTTGAGGCAGTTTCATTTCCATACCATATGTTCTCTAGGGTGTTCTGGAGAGAAAATGATGCTTAGGTATTTTATTTGCTCCTAATGATGCCACTATGTACTGTTTTTTCCAGAGGCAGACATTCTCAGAGAAGCTCAGAGATGACTTGGGTTTTCTGAAGGTGTGATCTCCCGTTGTCTTTTAGCAGGGCTAGGGAGAATGGCACTTGAGTTGTGAGGACAAGGAGATCATGCAGTCACCCTAGTGTTTCTTGGACTTACTTAACCCCCCAGCTCTCTAGTGGAATGTTCCTTGAAGAGCAATTTCTAAACCATTCCTTCTCCAACATTAATTATTGAGGAAGGTAGGAGTTCACGCAGTAGCTGTCAGTACTGCAGTGGATTTAAAGGACTGAGGCAAAGTATGCTCTTTCCTGCTTATATGGCCGTGGCTAGCTGTAAATGTAGATTATAAAACTGAATTATGTACCTGCAGAAAGCTCAGTCTCTTTTGGGAAGGATGTAGTTTTTTTCCTATCAGACAAATCATGATGGGTACCTGAAGAATAAACTCTGCTGCAATTACAAACTGCTGCTGGTGGTTGACATTTAACACCATCTACATACTTGGAAACCTTCTTTCTTTAAACAAATACAGTAGTTTATTTCAAGTGGTTTGTGTTGGAGGTGAAGAGGTTGTCCTTTGAAGTTTGGAGGAGAAAAATTCAGTTGGATTATATGGTGAGTTGAGGCTGGGAAATTTCCGCTTCCTCACCCGCAGTTCTTTAGGGTTTGGGTTTTTAATTCTGATTTTAATTTCTGATTGTAAAAGCTTAAGGAAAGCAGAAATTCTGTGAGGCTTGAGTTGAATTTCAGTGAGGACAACCAAGAATACACATTGTTTTCCAGGTGTGTCAGGCCCCAAATAGTAACAGCTTAAAAATTACCAATGCCCTTAAATGGCTAGAAGATTTTAGATTACTGTCTGCATGCAACTGAGGTACTGGTAAGTACAACGGTCCTAAACTGGGTAAAATGCATTTTTTTTGTCAAAAGTGGTTTTTGTGCTGAGGATGGAAAGAAAGGAGAAGGTAGATGGGAAGTTTTCTATCCTGAAAAGTCAGCAAAATCTCGTGTTTCTGATCCAAGTCATGGTCTGAAATTCCTGTGCATCCAGTATAGGAGGATCCACATTTTAAAGGGGAGGGATGCAGGGATGGGATCACTGTGAACAGAAAGAAAAACTTTTGATATTGTTTTGTCTTTTAAAACAGACAAACAAGCAAAAAAAACCCTGTGTGTAAATGTCAGCAAAAGTAAAGATCCAAGATCTGTTTCAGTCCTCTCTGAACATTTGTGTTGATTAGGTTGCACTCATCAGATCAACTTGGATCACTCCTAAAAACCTTTCTGTGAGATCAGTGTGTCTCATAATTTCCTTTTTTGTTAATTTTTTAATTATTTTTTTTTATTATTTTTCTTTTTCCTTTGTGTTTTTAAATTTGCAGGAGTAACACACCCACACCTTCTTCAGACAGTGTTCCTGCTGACAGCTCATCTTAGGATCTCACTGTCCTGGGGTCTTTGTGTGCTTGGTGAGAGCTGAGAGGTGGCATGGGTGGCAGAGGATGGCTTGTTGTGTTTTGTGGCCCCGGGCACCTGCCAGTGTTGTGGCCAGCACTGCTGTCCTAATGTTTCTAATTCTGCCTGTGAAATGAGGTGCAAGTAATTGTAAAACCCAATAGGTTAAATCTTCTTTTTTAAATTGTTTTTTTTTTTATTTTATTGCTGGATCCCCTGTGTTCGTGTGTGTCCGCCGTTCCATAATGACCTTGCTTTGCCTCCAGCAAGAAAATTGTACTAATTTTGTTGACTTGTCTTTTTAAATACTCATTATTGGATTTACCCGACCTCTTTTTCTGCTGTTGAGAGTTGTGCTGGCCTTGTGCCAGCTGAATGATTTCCTAGGCATCTGAAAGCATTGGGTTAAAATGGTTTATGGACCCTCTCACCTCACTTCTGCTTTAAATAAAACGATTTTCAAGAAACTTCTAGGTATGTTGGTTTTGTTGAAATAAATCCTTTATGTGTGAAAAAGATAGACAATATTTTCATGCCCGAGGCTGAAAATATTTCAGATGAAATATTTGTAGTGTTGCTGAATATGAAGAAAAAAAAAAAGTAATAACTTGAGGAAAGTAAACCGTGTAACTTTGTAAGTGGGATCTTGGCAGATGCTTTTGTATTTGTGGTCTGGTGACTCTGGGGAGAGGTTTGTGATCTTGCATCATATTTTTAAAGTGGCAAAAAGCATGGTTTCTCTTTTATGGCCAATGCTTCATTCTGTATATACAGCTTCATGCTGTATATTTTTGAGGTTATAATGACCTGGTAGAAACCCACTTAGCTCTGGGTATCGTGGCATTCCCGTCTCGGTTGTCCTTCATGTAAAAAAGGTAGAAATGAAACCAGTAGTGTTATCTGAGCCTGTTCAGCTACAATCAGCATTACATTTCAGGTTCTCCAGATAACACATGGCCGACCTTGGCTGCATCCTGTCCCTTTCCAAGGGCAGGGATGCCAGCCTGGTGTCGTGTTATATACCAAATACGTGTCCTGCTCTGTTTCTGCTCCAAGGTGTGACATTGGGGAGGTTTGCTAGAGGGATGCCTGGTGACACTGGTTTGCTTCTGGATGGACTCATAGTCTTAATAAATCGTACCATGTGCTCATGTTTCATATCACTATACCCCTGATATTCTAAATACCTGAAACAATATTAAGAGGTGGGACAACATTTTGCAAACTGTGGTCTGCTGCTGGAAATAATTTCTTCTGGGGGGGTCAGATCAAATGAAAGATCCCCTCCAGAAACATGTGAATGTTATGAGGACCTTGCTTGTTGTACCAAGTGCCTCTTCTAGAACACTTGGAAAAGAAAAATTGGGAGAGACAGGTTGGCATATGGTGGGAAAAAAAAGGTGAGAGGGCCTGATGACTTTCTCTGGAATAGGCCTGCAACTGAAGCTGAGAGTCATGGAATAATTAGAAGAATCATCTTTGAAGTGTTTAAACCCAAAATATCCTAGGGGATTCTTTAGATTAATAGCAGCTTTCAAAGGAAATGAATCTACGATGTGGGGAGAGAGATTTGTCTCCTATTGCATTTGGCACCCCTCAGAGCTGATGATCTGCTGCCTGCAATGAGGGCAGACACTGTCCCCAGAGCTGCTCTCTGAGCTGGGCTGCAGTAAATTCACAAACAGATGTTAAAAGAAGCAATTTTGCTGACCTGGCTTAAAACCACTTTTCCCCATATTGTTTCTACTTGGGCTGTGGAATCACTGAGCTGTTTAATACATTGGTGCTGCAGTCTCTCATCTCATTTGTTAAACCACCCAAGGGTGCTTGATCTCTAATGGTGCAGGCTGCCTGCACTGTGAGCTCAAGGTCTGTTTGTATTCCACTTGTTTAGTCTTTCTTTTTTGAGTACTGGTTGAATCAGAATTTCTTTTTCGTAGTGTTGTTCTATTCTAATAAAAAATCATGCCTGCCAATGGAAAGAAATGGGAAGCTCACCCTCTATCTCTTATTCTGGATGAAAAAATAGTTCTTAAAAGCAGGGAAGACGTGTGGAAGTTCAGGACACTGAACAGAAGAGGAAAAGCAAATACATTGTGTTAGCTTGAATTGAAATTGCTTGGTTTTAATTTGTGCCCACTGAAGCATGGAAATCGTTCTACTCCCAGTCTTGTGAATGTTTCTATTTTTTTGTTGTTTGATCTCCAAAGAAACCAAATATCCAACCTCCAGACAAGATGGTGGTTTTTTTTTCAGAGAATATAACGAGATTCTGGCTGTTACCTCGATCAGCTTTACTCTTACCTCATTGGGCTAATATATTGATTTTTTTTTTCAAATTATTTTCCACAGTGTGGTATTGAATTTCATTTACTCAACAGTTACATTCTTCCTCTACCTTACTTTGTGTCAAGCCCCAGCTTGGCTGCCTCAGGTAGAAGCTTTCACTTGAGTGCAAGAATGAAATTGATCTGAGCTGCTATGTTGCTCTAGCTTTTGCCCAAAGCTGGGAAGATTAAAATAAAATGCAAAACTCATGTATGTCTTTGTCCCCTGGTGTCATCTTCATCTTTTTCTGTAGGTGCTGCTTGTTCTGTGTCATGCTGGGTGGCCATATGGAGTTACCTGCTTGGCAGGTTAGGAAATTAGGATGCTTTCTTCTTCAGCTTTATTGGTGATCAACCATTAGCCAGAGGTGGATGAACCCCCATAAACCAGATTTAAATAGCCAGGAGTATATCAGAGGCACCCTAAAATAGGTGTTCATTGCAGCAGTGGGCTGTGTCACAGCCTCTGCTGTGGACACCTCATCATTTACTACTTGTTTTGTGTTAAAAAGTTGAATTATGACGTGTGGCTTCCTTAATGGCTGCAGCAGTTCCCTGGGACCAGTCTCTGAATGTTGCTGAATTTCTGCAGACTTGGGTCACAAAAAAAAGCAGTAGCTTGATCTTAAGGAAAAGCTGAATTTACCTCCACCAGGACTTGTAGTTCCTGTAGACTCATCAGAAGGTCCAGTCCTTGCTTGGTCAAGCATTTGTCTTGCATACAGGTTGTGTTTTGTCAGTAGCACTGATCTCTCACCAGCCATCTGCAGCTCTTGGCCATGCACACATGGTAATTGCTTCTTTTGCTGCTTTTTTTTTTTTAATAAAACAGTCTTTTCTATGACATTCCAATGCTTGTTTTAACTGACAAAACAAGAAGTGGGTCTTGGCACCTCCCATCCTGCAGAGGCTAGAAACCTCGTTAGTGAATTAATTAGTGTCTCACATTCTTTTTTCAAAATGCAGCTTGATTGCCTCCTGTATTTCTGCTCCTAGACAAGCAGCAAAGGTAGAAACTTTCTCCACATCACCGTGTTGCACCTCTGTTTGTTAGAAGTGTCTCTGATTCCTCAAAATAACCTCATCCCCGTGGTCTCTCCAGTTCTTGCCTTCCCTATTAAAAGTCCTGAGAGGGATGCCAGGATAGCTGTTAGTTTTTGTGATCCTCCACATGAAATGCATAGCTTCTTTCACGTGTATCATGAGCAATTAAAATAGACATTGATTGCAGCTCTGTGTCCTTAGGAGAGCTGCAGCCACAGGATTCAGGAACAAGATGAAAAATTGGGCATAAGTACGTGTTGCACAGGAAACTTCCCCTGTTGATGCTAAATGGACAAAAGGAGAAGCTGCATTGTGGAGATAGGGGCTAAAAATAGTGAATTGTGCTCACAGTGATAGAATATGTAATATATAATTAATATAGGTTGTATTTCAACAAGCTGTCCCTTCAGTTTTAGAATATCAATATTAATTAGTGCTGCATCAGCCTTGAACTAGTTTGATAACATGCATTATGAAATACTTGGCTAGCTCTCCCTTTTTTCTTCTGCTTCTCTTTCAGATATTAATGTTTTCAAAGAACTACAAAGCTTGTGTTTTCAGGTAGCTGACAATAGCTATTTTTAGGCAAGCTGTCATTTATAATTCAAGGGATTTTTCAGTACTTCTTGGCTTGTAAGAAACTTTTCTTTTTGGTTTCATATCCTGATTTACAACACTCTTCATCAAGTTTAAAAGCCCCTCTTGCGTTGTGGCACTTACCTGACAGCTTGATTTTCATATTGAATGTGTTGTTTTGTGGTTAGTTTAAATGCAGTCCCCTGGTTGTGCCCTTGCTTGTAAATTATCATAATCTGTGGGATGAGTATTTTTTACAAATATGGCCTTTAGAGGAAAAAGACTTATTTTGTTTCATAAGCTAGTTGTTGGAAATCTTGTTTAAAACATGATTCATTGTGTTTGGGGTTTGTGTTTGAGTTTTTGGGTTTTTTCTTCGTTTTGTTTTGAGTTTTTTTGTTGGCTTTTTTTTTTTTTTTCAGGTGACCAAGCAGATCTGGCACTACAAGTTTACTATTCCTTTCTCTTTTGATGTTTGATGACACATTTTTGAAGGCTGTAAGATCTGCTCTTTGTGCTGTCTGGGCTGAACAGAGGATGTATTGACTGCTCCCAGCTGTGCATCAGCTTGCAGCCTGTGGATAATGGGGTTGGGTACCTGGAACCTGCATGGCCCAGGCAGGCAGCAGGAGGATGCTTTCTGGTTGGTGCTACAAACTTTTGTTTGTAGGACAGAAAAGTTTCCTGCATGGAAAAGAAACGTTAATTTTACAGGTGTTTTACATATGCAGTTTAAAGGAGTTGGAAGCTCCTTGTTTGCTCTGTCTGTACAGATCCAGTGTCTAAATGACACAGATGAAGTGTTGCACTCAGTTGTTTTGGATGCTGAACTTTGAGAGAAGAAGGATGCACGGCATCATCTCTTACTTAATATGAGTCTAAATTTAGCAATGAGCTTTTTCCTCACTGCAGTTCTTGCTGCTGAGGGCTGACTTGCATTTATTGCAGAAAAGAGGATTCACTTTGGGGAAATGATTCCATCTGCAGATGGAAGATGGGAAGGAGGTGCAAGCAGAAGTGGCAAACCGTCGGGCAAAACCTGCACTTCTTTTGCAGTTCGTTGAGGATCACCTTCTTTTAAGGAGAATTTAAAACAACAAGGACGGGCTTGTGTGGAAGCCTTGGTGATTTGTGTTTTGGAAATGAGTTAGAGTAGAAAACCCCATGGTTGTCACATGCCAGCAGCTGCAGGGGTTGGTGTGTGTGGTGCTCTAAGAACATGGACTTCCAAAATGAACTCAGTTCCTGTTCAGATGCTTGAGAGAAGCTGCATTGTAGTGTTGCTTAAAGAACATGAGGCAGAGCAGGAAAACTGGAGAATTAGCTATTTTAAACCCTCATCCGTTTAAAGGCGTGCTTTAAAGGGTTTTTTTAAGTGTTAAAAAATTGTATTTGGCTCTTGGCCAGCCAGAGTTGCTTTTTATCCTTGAGAAGTGCAGATCCTATCAGTAGGAAAGTTGGGAATGTCTTTTTGGCAGAAGCAAAAGCTCAGGTTTTTGTGTGGATAAGTCGCCGTGACTTACTGCTAATACTTTTTCTGAAATGTAATAAAATTGCTTTGGGAACATTAGAAAATTTTATTTGAAGCAGATTGTTTGCCAAAAAGAGCTCTCTGTGAGGTTTTACTGTCATCCCTTTCTCCCTGCTGGTTGCCATACATAGTCCTCCGTAAAATGAGGAAAGAGAGGACATCAGTTACTACACTGTTATATCTTCTCCTAGCACCATTGCACTTATATTTTACTTAACAGCTAAACTGTATCAACTTAAAAGCTCTTGAGACTACAGAAAAAACATCTGAAATTATCAAGGTATTATTTAACTCAGTATTCAAAAGTATATGTGTTGATACTGTTACAGATTTTTTTTTGTTTCATTTTCCTTTTTTTTGTTTTGTTTTGTTTTGTTTTTTGGTTGGTTGGTTGGTTGATTGATTGGATGGTTCTTTTTAGGGAAATACAGCACAGGTATTGTCACTTTCCAAGTGGTTGAATGTTTATTTTCATCCATGTGAGGGCTCCAGGATAAGCAAGACTAAGAAGCATTGGTTTGTCTTGATTTGTGCTGGAAGTTGTTTGAGTTTCCTGGAGAAGGAAACCTCCATGCTGAGGATCTGCTGGACCACATGGTTCTGTAGCCCAGCACCATCTTCTCTAGAGGATCAGACTGATACATTAGTCCATGTTGATATATATCAATATTCAAAATACTCCTACATTACTATGAGAGGGCAATGGGAGAAATTATTTCTTGATAATAGCATATAAAAATGTGATTTTAAAAAATAAGCTGCGATTTGTTTCCCTGATCTTCAGGCATTTTCTAACATCCAGTCCAGTGGCATTTAGGTGCTTGTGCAGTGTGGTTGTGGAAACTTACTGCTTCAGGAAAAGCCAACATCTTCTTGCTCAGTAATTATTTCAAAGGTAAGGTTTGTTGGAGCTGTAAGTGTTCCTGGAGTGCTGCTGTACTCCATCCTTCCCCCTGCATCATTTTGGTGCAGCAGTAGTCAGGTTTCTCCTACCTCAGGGCTGCATTAGGAGGGGAAGGATGCCTATCCTTCCCTGGCTTTTGTTCTCTGAAACTTTTGAGCTCTTTAGGATAGAAGCATCTTGGCCTTAACACTAGTGTAATTCCTGGGCTCTGAACGAGGTATTTTCTGTATTTATTTTGGGGCTGTCGAGGTGCTTCTCAGTGGGAAGTCCTCCTGTAGCCCTTGGCAGTGTCTCTCTGATCTGACACTTCATATCCTTTGTTTTTAACAGGTTTGGAAAGATTTTTATTGGGGTTTTTTTTCAGGCTCTGTATGTGAAATTTTTGACTGGGGAAAAAAAAAAAATCAATCTAGAAATAGCTTGGTGTGTGCTTTGTGAGATAATGGGAAGATCTTGTGTCCATTTAGGGTTCATACAGCTGCATGCCTACTAGCTGGCTTTTCTCTGTGCTTGTACTAATGTGGTGTTTGACAGTGACCTGTGCTTTCAGGATATTGACTGCAGATTTGATTCCAGTTGGGAATCAAATCTGTACACCTGTACAGAGCAAATCCAACCAGCAAAGTTGGAAAATGGGATATTTTGGCAGTGGTATTATTCTGTGAACAGCATTGCTTTATTGCTGAGGGATGCTCTGTCAGATGACAATGCTCGAGGCTAGACTTAATTTGGTAAAACTTTCTTTTGTGTTACTATTTCTTTTTTTTTGCCTCTGGCAAAAAAAAAAAAGCCAAGGGAGCAGCTGGAGGGCATGGTGCTGGACACAGGCTTCATTTACCACTCGTTTGTCAGAATGAAGCTTTAAATGACGTTGACTTTTTGCTGAGTTTCCAGTGTTTTTCTTGTATCCCTGCTCACTACAGTGTCATTTCATGAATAGAGCAGTGGGACGCAGGGAACTGTGCTGGTTGCTCTGTGAGCACCATGGAAAAAGCTGATTATTTTCATACTTCACCACCACTACTGCTCTGTATGCATAGGGTGAATGTCTTGGGATAATGACAGTGCTTCCAGAAATCAAGAAGCAGTGCCTCAGATCAGGAGCTCACGGAAGAGGAGCAGTCAAAGGCAAGGTTTTGTTTGCACAGCTCTTTTGGGGCTCCCAACATCATGCAGAAACGCTGTGGTGGAAGCAGAGATGGAAATCACTTCTTCCATTCTGTTGTCTCAATCACAAGACCTCACCAAGCCCTTTGGTAGCCCCCATTTAAAAATTTTATTTTGCCCCTGTCTATGCCTGCAGTAGCATCTCCAGCTGGCAAAGCTGGAGTCCTGTAGACAAGACCTTGGTTCACTTTGGGTGCTGGTTCATTCCCTGCTCTGAAGGCTCTTTGACCTCAAGGGGGAGAGCAGGTGATCATGTTATTATTCACATCCTAATTCAGTTTGTCAGAACAGTTTGCAACAGCTTCTAGGAACAATTAATTTTGCAAGAGTGTTTTCCTGGTTTTGTTTTTGGGGTTTTTTTTTTAGGGTGTTTTGGTTTTTCTTTTGCTTCCCACTTACATTTTGTCTAATCTAAAAGGTTGTAGAAGCTGGCAGATGTCCACATGAGATGCTTAAGCAAGACTGTAGTAGCATCCTTGCCCATCTTCCAGCTGCTAGGAGGAGAGGAACTTTCCTTTAATATAGAAGAGGACAGACAAGAAGCTGATAGAGTTGCTTAAAGCAAAAATAAAAATGAAAAACAGATGAAAAGATGCCTTAAGAGTGACTTAAAATGTCTCAAGCCACAGGAGAGGCTGGTGAGTTTAGGAGAAGCTTAAAAAATGCTTGCAACCTGTTTTAGGTTGCAACCATGCATCTTTGGGAATGATGTACACAGTTTGAGCTGTGTGTTCACTTCTTTTTTTATGTTCTGGGCATCCTTCTTGGAGGCAGTACAGGCATGATGTGAGATCAGCCCTGCTTCCAGAAATAATTCTCCCTCTCCAAGGCATGGTGGTGAACACTGGACGAGCAGGGGTTTTCTTTTTACTAAACTCTGGACAATAACATAGCCAGAAAATAATGGATTATTTTATACAATAAAATGTCCATAGCTCTGGACATAACAAGCCAGAAAATAATGGATTTGTATTGGGAACTTTGAGAAGATTTATCTAGAAAATCATTTGGGTTTGTAGAAGGTGAAGGAACACCAGAGTTTTAGGTTTACCTTGAACTCTGAGATGAAGCAGATTTAGCAAGGAAGAAGAGTTCTTGAATACAGAATTGGGACTGAGTAGAAAATTTTAAGGAGAAAGGAAAGAAACCAGTGAAGTAGTAAAATGTGTAGTGGGGATGCTACTGTCTCTGCATGCTTGTCCTTGGTGTTGTGTGGTTTTTTTTTTCACCATCCAAGCTCTAATCCCTTTTGAAGAAGTAAATTTGCATTGCAATTACAAATCTAGTTGAAGAGGTCCCTTCTCCTTGCAGGAGGGTTGGATTAGATGATCTCCAGGTCTGTTCCACTCCGTTCTATGATCACTGTAACACTTTTTCTGTGTTAGAGGTTTCATTCGTATAAAATTTGATTTTACAGACATTTTGCTTGCAGTTTTACTGCAAAACATTTCCCTTTACATCTCCTGCCTTCTCCACACCAATACCTGGGGCTGTCATCTTGCATTTTAGGTAGCACCACCTCCTGTGCTGGCACCACAAGGTTCTTTAAACCAGCCTGACACACATGATTAAGTGAAAAAATGATGTTTCTCTCCCATTAGCAAAATCTGGGAAAAGAAAAACATGGTGAGCATGGAAGAGAAAGGTGACAAAAAGGAGAGAGTTGAGTTCTATAAATATTCAAATGAGCTGACATGTAAAATTGACATGCAGCAATAACCAAGATACTGAGGATCTGTCTGGGCTTTTCTGCCCATCAAGAAGAACCTGGTAGTTTTTACAGCATCAGTTGTCACAGCAGTGTCAGTCTGGTGTCAGTTGTGATGCCTTGTGATATTTTGACAGCACAAGGCTGTGTGCTGCTCCAGAGGGGAAACTCAGAGAGCTCTTGTGGCTGAGATATTCAGATGAAGCAATCAAGTATGTTTAAATTGGCTGTTTCTTTATCAGATTTTGGCAGTTTATCTGTTTCAGGAATTTCTGCCCTACACGGTATGCCTGTTGACATCCTGGTGGATGGATAAATCCAGGCTGTCTGGAGAAACCAAGCCTGTTAGGATTGCCTGAGGATTGGGAACAGGGAGCAAGTTTCACTGTTTGTGTAGTCCCTTGTCTGGGTTATGGGATGTTATAATAAAACAAAGTGAACTTTCCTTCCAGAATTGCCCCCCTAGCAGCCCCAATGCTGACACTAATCCCTGTTTTTTTCCAAATCATCCAATATTTGGCAAACTCTGCCTGTGATTTTCAGCTTTAGCTGTCACAGATTTTTTTATGATGGGTACTGATGCTTAGAGTGCTTGGTTTATTTTGGATTTTTGCCATGTGTTTCTTATGTCATCTCTGAAAATGAAAATACTGTGATTGGTCTTTCTGAATGGAAAAAACAAGCAATGGCAGGACCCAAAGCCTCCATTTCAGTTACCTTTCCTCATTTGTTTGAGATCCCTTACAGAATAACACCTCTAGAAACTGCAGCCCCCAGTGTGGATGTATATACGTTTAGTTTGAGAAAGCTCCTTTGCCACTCATGTTTATATAAATTAAACTGTGGTCAGCTAGTAGAAGATTGCATATAATGTAAAAAGTCAACCACTGTTCACAGGTTTAGTGGATGCACACAGTCATCCATTAAATTCCATCATAATTCCAGTATTTTTTTTTTTTCTGTCAGCCTGATGATAGTCAGATTATTCCTGCAATTTTTTGTAAGGGCCTCTGAGCTCCTAGGAACTATTAATCAGTTTTGTTAGAGATGAGGACGCATGGCTGAATTTGTAACCTTGTGTTTGTTTGGAGATCACACTTTTTGCATTGCATGTAGAAGTATCTGGTGATAGTAAATTTGGGCAAAATCAGCACGCGGGGTCAATTCAAGTACCAATCTTTAGTCAAGCAGTGGAAAATGGAAAAGGATGTAGAAAACAGCAGGCTGAATTGTTGTGTTGTCTGAATACATCCTAAGTTCTTCCTTTCACAGTAAGATACAGCCCATAAATTTTGGCCCGTGTTCCCTGGAGTTTGCAGTTGTTTCTGACCTCTGAGGTCTGATGTCCCCTCTGGGTGTCCATCTCCCATGGGATCAGCATCCTTGCTAACAGCCACTACATGAGTGTAGCAGCTGAATGGTAGTTTCAAATCAGCATCCCCTTTCAGTAAGACACTTTCCTTTTTTGTAGATCTATAAAATGACTTTCATATAGATCATTTTTATATGTTCTTATCTGAATGCAAACATGGAGCAACGTGAAAGGTCTTTAATTAAAAGAGGGCGTGCGGGCTGCAAAATATTACTCTTGTTTTGTTTTTGTCATCCTCTGCAATTTTTTGTGTCTGAACGCCAAAATATTGTTAACTTTAAAGGTTCTATAAAAGCTAGTAGGACAGCCTAGTGATCAGTTGTAGTTAGGAGAGCCTTTCACCCTGCCATGTGCTAATTACCTGATTACATGTATTTCGTTGCAATATTTTCTCCAAAATACTTTGGAAACTGGCTGTCTGCAAGAGGCCTCTGATGTTGAGCAGAGTCAGGCTCATGTGCATCAGCAGTTGGGAGACCACAAGCAATTATCTTCATTAACATGTCTTTGACCTAACATAATACTCCAAGACATGTTTAGTGTTATTAAAAGTGAATCCTCTGGCACGCCTCCTGTGATTTATAAGGCTCAAATTAACACCTCTTTGCTTTCTGACCTCATGAAATTTCTCGGTCGTTAGTGGAACCTTCTGGCATTTCAGTGGCTTTAGGAGAAACTTGGCTCCTCTGTGTTCTCAGTTACTGGGGCTTTTAGCATCTCCATAAGATTCCTGTTTGGCTTGTAGTTCTGCTGGGCTGTCGGCGTGCAGAAGACACAGATGTTTGTTATTCTGCTGAGTCCCCTCAGAAAAGCAGCATCTATAAAGCTTTTGAGTAGGTGGGGCAGGGTGGCCTGATGAATTACGGAGGATTTATTGTCCTTGCACATATGAGCAGGGGGGAGGATGTAGAAGGGAAAGTTGGTTTGCTCAAGGTAACCAATTTTAAAGTCCTGTTTACAGTTCTCGTGTGAGTCAGAATTCTTCGATACCTTTAGATAACTTGAATAAAAATAGCCAGCTCTTTTGTTGTGAGCTTTGAAGTCAAATCCTGACAAGGAATTATCTAGCCTAAGTGTGCTGGGGTTTCCCCACCTCCCCTCCCTGAGGAAAAGCTGCTGCTGGAATCCTAGAGCCAGACAAAGAAAGCCCAACCCAGCACTTAACTGACATCATCCTTACTGCATCTGCACTCAAGCTATAGGAAAGCAGTTGGAGTTCTTCCCGGTGTATAACACAAGTCCTGCTACCAAGCCATGCACTCGGAATCCCTGCCAGATGTATTTCACTGTGACACATGAATTTCTGTGCTTGGACTAGTGCGTGGCCAGGGATAATGCACTTAAGGAAATATTGGAGTGAGAAACAGTGCAAGTCAAATAATGCATTTTGTTGGAGGGCCACGGATATTTTTTTTGTCACTGAAACAAATCTCCAAATCCTCCAGCCTTGCACGAGTGTAAGTGATGAAGGTGGATTTGCTTGGACTGACAGTCTTGCATCTGTGTACAGGGGGAGCAGTGCGAGGACAGAGGGCTACCAAGTCCTTGCTTCCTCTGAATACTCTTCCTGACATGGAATATCTGAAGGGTTCCCTAAACCTGTGGGTTTTCCCTAAATGTGGGTTTTGAATTTATGTTTTCTTGACTGCACTCAAGTGTTTTCTTGACTGTTGGGGAACTGTTGTAGTGGTGAGGTCTTGCTCCTTTGGGGCAGGGCTGAAGGAAAGGCTCAGTGTTAGAAATAATGTTAGGATGTGTGTCATGGGAACTTCTGTCAGTGTTAGGTGTCAGCCTACTGTCTGTATGGATCCTGGCTCAGAGTTCTCTGCATTTCTTCATAGTTACCTCTTGTCTCTATATTGGAATAATTCTCAACATCTTCAAGGGGAATTTTGAGTTTGTTAGAGCCAATTGCTGAAGAACTGAGAACCATGAACTCTGGAATTGCTTTCATTTGGGGCTGGTAGTGGGGTGTTGTCTTCTTCAGTGATTAACTTTGAGCAATTATCTGTGTATTTGATGTTTGAGTGCCAGAGGTTTGTATACTGTTCTAAGCAGAAAGAGAGAAAGAAAAAGTGAGATTGTATGAGTGAGTTGGCTCTGGTGCTTCTTCTGTAATGTCAGATACGGACATCTCTGGACAAGGTTGCTGTGGTGGGTGGAACAGTGCTACTGTTTGGATCCTCATGGGTTGAAAATCTGGACAGAAAGAAAAAGGAGTACGGATCATTTACAGAGGACCATGGGGTAATGTGTCTAGAGCAAGGACCAAGTCCATAGAGGAAGGTGATGGTTATTTTTTCTTAGCAGCTAAAATCTGGACACACTGTGTGCCACACACCCGTGGGAAGCTGATGATTCTTCTCATAGCATGGATTTCAGAGCAGCTGTAGGGCAGCTGGTGAATTCAGTCTATACAAGGTCCTCATCAGACTCCTCAGGAGTGCTGGAGCAAAGCTTCAGGTGTGTAAGCAGCATGTGCTCGGGGTGGATGTTGCTGGAGTCTCATCTCCCTTTAGAATGTGAGAGAATTTGGGGCTTGTGAACACCGAATAGTATTTTTTTCAACTCAAGACTAGGCAAATCATTGTGTTTCAGGAGTCATTTTGAATGTTGCTCAGGAAGACCCTTGAATTGACAAGAGGAAATTGCTTCAAGTTGTGCCAGGAGGAAATTTAGATTGGGTAATAGGGATAATTTCTTCTGAAATGGCTGTCAGGCCCCGGGCACAGGCTGCCCAGGGCAGAGGTGGAGTCACCATCCCTGGAGGTGTTTAAAAGCTGTGTGGTGCTCAGGGACACGGTTTAGTGGTGGACTGGTTAACAGTTAGGACTTGATGATCTTAGTCTTTAACAACCAAAAAGATTCTGTGATTCTCTGACAAAGAAAGCATCTTCCTTTTGGTTGGAGTATGCATTTAAGATAATATTTAAAAATAGTTTTTATTTAAGTTAGCATTTTATGCAACTGTTCAAAATCTCAAGAGACGTAGTTTTTTAACAACATCTACAAAAAATGTGATGTATATATATATAAGGAGAAGTCAGGGCTGGGAAAGTCAAGTGGTGTTTTCCAAAGCCCCTGTTAGCTGAGTGATGCTCTTTCTAATTTGAAATAGGTAAGCCTGGAAATAGAGGCACTGACTCTTAAAGAGCTTGTTTGGTAATATTAAGCAATAATGCTGTCGCAGGAGGAGAGGTGGAGAAAAGACCACTATTGATTCAGCAGGATCTCTGGTATGTTGCTCACAAAATATCAACTTTGTTCTCAGCAAAATACTCTGAAAATCAGAGGGGTTTTTTTTAATCTTTGGTTCTTCAGAGTCAGGGAAAAATTAGCAAAAGCTTGAGGTGCTGTGAGTAGTAGAGGGGAGCCTGAGGTGTGGATAGTGTTTGTTACATACCTCTAGTTATTACAGCTTTGGTTTATGAAAACCCTACTCTTCTTCTCAGGTGTCAGTCAGGAATCAGCATCCTTCAAAAATGAAGGATGTCGAGGTCCTGGAGCAGGTCCAAAGGAGGGCAACCAGGCTGGTGAAGGGACTCGAGCACAGATCCTGTGAGGAGAGGCTGAGGGAGCTGGGGCTGTTCAGCCTGGAGAAGAGGAGGCTCAGGGGAGACCTCATCACTCTCTACAACTACCTGAAAGGAGGTTGGAGCCAGGGGGGGTTTGTCTCTTTTCCCAGGCACCTCTCAGCAAGACAAGAGGACACGGTCTCAAGTTGTGCCAGGGGAGGTTTAGGTTGGATATTAGAAAGAATTTCTTTACGGAGAGCGTGATTAGGCTATGGAATGGACTGCCTGGTGAGGTGGTTGATTCTCTGTCCTTGGAGATATTTAAAAAGAGACTGGATGTGGCACTCAGTGCCGTGGGCTGGGAACTGCAGCGGGGTCAAGGGTTGGACTTGATGATCTCTGAGGTCCCTTCCAACCCGGCTAATTCTATGATGATTCTATGATTTGCTTCCTTCAAGGTGGTTGGTGTCACCACTTGAGTCACCCCACTGCAACTCATGGTGTGTATCAACCATTTTTCAAGGATCCCATCTGAGCTAAACCACCTAACCTGCTTTTCTTTTCCTTTTTTTTTTTTTTTTTTAAGCATTGCTAACACGATGACCTGACAAGATATGAGACAACCCTGACTATGCAGCGCAGGTACTGATGGGAAGGATCCAATATGAGTGTAAATGATGTTGGAGGAAGACGACGCTTGGAGGACAGTGAGTACACCCTGCACATCTACCCCGGGAGCATTGTGGAAGGGACAATCTACTGCCCCATCACTGCCAGGAAAACATCCACGGCCGCCGAGGTGATCGATTCCCTCATCCATAAACTGCAGCTTGAGAAAACAAAATGTTACGTCCTGGCCGAAGTGAAGGAGTTTGGTGGGGAGGAGTGGATCCTCAACCCCACAGACTGCCCCGTCCAGCGTATGATGCTGTGGCCACGCCTGGCCCTGGAGAACCGCATCAGCGGCGAGGATTATCGCTTCCTCCTGCGGGAGAAGAACCTGGACGGGTCCATTCACTACGGCAGCCTCCAGTCCTGGCTGCGGGTGACGGAGGAGCGCCGCAGGATGGTGGAACGGGGTTTCCTCCCCCAGCCCCAGCAGAAGGACTACGATGACTTGTGCAGCCTGCCGGACTTGAACGAAAAAACACTCCTGGAAAACCTCAGAAACCGTTTCAAGCAAGAAAAAATCTACACCTACGTGGGCAGCATCCTCATCGTTATTAACCCGTTCAAGTTTCTACCTATTTATAACCCCAAATATGTCAAGATGTACGATAACCATCAGCTGGGAAAGCTGGAGCCCCATATTTATGCTGTAGCAGACGTGGCTTACCACGCCATGCTTCAGAGGAGGAAGAACCAGTGCATTGTGATTTCAGGAGAGAGTGGGTCAGGAAAGACACAGAGCACCAACTTCCTGATTCATCACCTCACTGCCCTCAGCCAGAAGGGGTTTGCCAGTGGAGTAGAACAGATTATTCTTGGAGCTGGACCAGTGCTTGAGGTAAGGTGGAAATTAATCAAGCAAAAAAGACCCGTAGCAAAGCCCAAGTAGTCAAGGTTTTATTATGATCCTGCTCTGGGGTTATCTGCTAAATGCTGATACTGAAGTTAAAACAGTACTGGCAAGAAAAGGAGGTTTTGTTTCTACCTGTAGAGTCCTACCTGCTTAAAAAACCAACCAAACAAACAAAAAGAAAAACAGAAGTACAGCACATGGCTTCCTGACAGATTTATTAATGCTTGTTAACTCAAGTGTTTCTTAATACTGGTATGCCTTGGTAACTTTTCAGTTTGAAAACGGAAATGAAAAAGCCTTTCTTCATATTATGCTGAAAAGAGAATTCATTGCTTGTACTATATGGATAGTGGTGTATTTGCAGAGTTTCTCTGCACTCCACTGAGCTAGGGATGAGATGAAAGGTCACTTCCATGGTCAAACTTTAATTTTCTAATGACTACTTGATCTGGCAGATGTAATCAGGTGCTTCATGGACTTTTCCTCCAGAAAGCAGACTAGAGGAAATGCACCATAAACTTCCCAGAGAGAGGGATGTGAACGTTCATGAATTGATGTGTCTTGAGTGGCTGCATTTTCTTCTCTCTAAAAAAGAAAGTGCCTTTGACTAAAGCATAGTAAAACTCACAGATTTTTGTGGATTTATTTTCTGTTTTGAAGGGGGGTTTTTTGGCAATTGTATTTGAAATAATCTGCTCTCTGTGTCTATATTCCATTAGTGATTCTGAGGGCTTGGGTCAGCTTCAATTCACAGCAGAAGACTGGGAAGCAGGGGAAGGCTGAGTTCTTGTGGATGTTGCATCTAAGGATAAGCCAACAGCTGCATTTTGCAAAGACAGCAAATTTTTTTCTGTTTTCACACCAGGTAGAATGGGCTGAGCTAATTTAACCTGGAGTTAGCAAAATATGAAAGGCATTCTGAATGGGCTTGGCCCTGAAAACAGCAAAGCTCTAGCTAACAGAGGTAAAGGAATTAAAAAGGGTTTTTTCCATTTTTCTGTGATCTTTTCAGGTGACCACATGCATTTCATAACAGATATGAAAACTGTTGCTTTTCCCCTCCCTATTTATTTGAAACATTCAAATACTGGTTTGTTTTTGGTCTGCTTTTTAATGTCTCTTAAGTAGCTCTCTTAAGTACTGTTAGAGTATCTTTGTCCAGCTTAGCTTTCCAGAAGTGTAGAAGAGGCATCACTGTGAAAGAGAAGGTAGTAGGAAGTTTTGGAAACAGGTTTTTTTCTTAAATTCTGCTTTTTTTCAGGACTAGGTAAAATAGTCCAGCTGCAAACCTGTCTTAGCATCATTCAGTTCACCAGTGTAGTCCCTTAAGAAAAACAACTGTCCCACCTCATTGAAAGATAAAATCTTTCTGGTTTTGGTTTGGTTTGGTTTTTCATGAATACAGACTTAGAATGATTGCTTAAAGCCTGTTCCTGGAGGCAAGAAGGAGAATGTCCACGAGCTGCACATTTCTTTGCTTTTCTTTTTCTCTGCTCACTGTTATTTTGTGCTGTTGCACAGAGAGAGAGTGTGCAAGCAATTTGAGGCTGGTGCAGTTTGAAGACCCCTGTTTATCCCTGGGCTTGTCCCCCTGGGCTTGCAGGATCTGAGGTTTACTTGCTTGGCTCTTGGCTGCAGGGCAGCAGCACAAATGGTTTGCTGCTCTGATGCTGGCAGCTGCTTCCCCAGGACTGTTTTGTGTGTTGGGATTAGGTACAGGGGAGGGATGCACTAAACCTCTTTGCTTGCCTTTCGCAAGATCTGCAGCTGCTTTTAAGAGGAAAAAAATAATAAATCTGAATCCTATCTGTTACTTCTGCTTTTGGAACAGAAGTTTGCATTCCTTTGCTCTGGCAGCTGGACAGCTGCTGTTGCTCTCCTCTAGCTGCCTCCAGGTCTCTTGGAGAAAGTGAAGGGAATCCAGAACTGCTTCTATTCTGCCAGCACCAGTCCCAAATAGTCACAAACTGTGCAGGCCTAAGGATAAAATGTGTATACTTCCTCTTTTCCTTCCCTTCCTAAAACAAAAAAAGGCATCTTTGGAGAAGGTGTGTTGTAAAGGGCCCTGTTGCCCTGCCACCTGTTTTGCAGATTTGACCTTTTGATTCCTTGCATTCATGGTTGAAATACTCTCTTCACTTTTCTGGAAGTTTAGAGGCCAAATTTGTATAAATTTCCACCCTACACCACCACCCTTTTTCTTCTGTCTTCTCCCTTCCTCCACAAACCTTCTTTGATCCCCTTTTTTTTTTTTTTTCCCCCTCTGCAATTTCAAAATTAAATTCAGTTCAGCTCAGGTTTGTCTTTCAGAAGGCAGTGACATTCTGCTTCGTGGTACCACTTCTCCAGGGAATGGAGCACGGTGCAAACCTTTAGTCTCTCTGGTCACACAAGTGTTTGCACTGAACCACCCATTCCTGGGAATGCCTTTGCAGTTGTGTTCACATGGCAGGAGCGGAAGTGGATGAAAATTAGGATATTTTTTCCTTTTTGCTGTTTTTTTTTTTTACCTTTTTTTTTTTTTTTTAATAGCCTCAGGCTATTGTTTGGGATTTTTGTTGTTGTTGCATGAGATTCCTGTGAGTCTTAGCCAAAGTGCACTTTTGGGGATGGCTGTCAAGGTGAGCTGTTGCTGCCATCTAAACGTGCTGATGCCATCCAGCAGTTGTGTGTAGCAGTGACTGCAGTTAGAGGTGTGGGCTGAGACACCAAACGTGTCCTTTTAAAGTGTATCTTTAAAAGATGGATTTTTTTTCCTACCTTGGGGACTGAACAGGCAGATTTTTTTGTAATGGTGCTCCTCGGAGTGGATGCCTGTTTTGTTTTGTGATAAATTATATATTTCATGTTTATATAATACTTATCTGTGATAAAGGGTAGTACTTAAATACTGCACTTAATTTTCTAATTAAAGTTCCAAGTGGTTTAAAAAGGTGATTTTTCTCTCCGTTTCCCCATTTTCTCATAAAGCACATTTTTCCCTATAGAAGATGGCTTTTTCAGCAGGACATCTATACAGCTGAGCTTACCAAAATTTTGCTTTCTGGCTACTTAGTTTCAAGACTGAGCTTCTCAAATTCAACTATTGGATGTAGTTGCCAGAGGAAGAGTTGCACCTGCTGCAATTTAATTCAATTTCTAATACACTTTTGATGACAACTTCATGATGCTACATCAGGGACCCAGAGTAGATAATGTTGCTGCTACACAGCTTGTTTCTTATTTAGATACCAATTTTTGTATTACTTAAGAAATCAAAGCCACAATCACAGGTTTGGTCTAAAATTGCCTAAAGTGATGACATCTCAGGACTTTGAATTAAGGGTAGTGAGACACTGGAATATTAGAATGGTTTGGGTTGGAAGGAACCTGAAAGATCATCTAGTTCCAAACTCCTGCATGGATACCTCCTAGGAGACCAGGTTGCTAAGGAAGAGATTGCCCAGAGAAGTTTCTGGTGCCCCATTACTTGGAAGTGTTCAAGGTCCAGCTGGACTAGTTGAACAATATCATCTAGTGGAAGATGTTCCAACTACCCTGCCACGGTCCAGGAACTGGGTGATCTTTGAAGGTCCCTTCCAATCCAAACCAAACCATTCTGTGATAAAATTAATGGTGGATCTTGAGTGGTTGAGCCACAGGGTTGTGTTACCCCCTAGACTGGTAACTTGTTGATGTGAATTTAGCACACTGGTTAAAGATCCTGTTTTCTCTCTCATTGGAGTAGCTAGAAATATCCCAGGTGAACTTCCTATTGAAAGGCCAGCTTGTTTTCCACAGATTTAAACTTTTAGAGGTGGGATGTTGGTGTGCTGCTCCCCAGCCCTCCCTGGGATCATCACCTCGATGTGTCTGTGTGGTGCAAAGCAAAACATAAACCAGGCTTCAGCTTTTCTGGGAAAGTTTGCATGCAAGTGTATTTATTATATAATATATTGCTACTGTTGGGGTTTCTATTTATCTGTTTATTTGTTTGTCACTTCTCATGAAGAGTGCAGAAGTAGCAAATTTCTCCCTGGCCCAGGTATGCCCAGAGGTCTCCAGGCAGTTGTGGGATGAGCCTAGATCTAAAGGAGTCTGCACCAGACCCTTTGATCATCTGATCATCTGTAACTTTCTCAGCATCTTGTATGTCACAAGAAGTACTGCACTGGCAGCTACAAAAAACCAGACATGTTTTCTAAGCAGCTGTTTACATGCATCTTCAAACCTCCGAGAGGGGGATTTCTCAGTTGCTTTAAAAAAAAAAAAGTCAGAAGAAATGTTTCTGTGATGTTCTGAGGAATGCTGCTGGTGGTGGAGGGTAGCTGTTGCTGTCTTTCACAGCTGATGTGTGCCTGCAGCTTCTGTGCTGGAAAAAAAGCAGCTGATTTGCTTGAATTGCCTTCCAAAAAATTGCAGCTAACCTTTTGTAGTGGCATCAGTGCTGTTTGCATACCCAGTGGGTGGTGGTTTGTATAGAAAACTTAGGAACAGCAACTGGAATTGCTTCTTTTAAGTTTCTGCTTCAAGTGTGTGTGTTAATAGGTGTCTTCTGGGTATAACCTGTGTGTTCTGTGTATAATGTCTCTGTTTGGCTTATATGGGGAAGCTACAGCTTCAGCTCTACAGCACTAATTTTTTTTTTTTTAGTTTTTTTAATCCTGGTTGTTATAGGAAAATGTAAGCACCAACTGGAAGATACTGAATTTTATTTTTTGGACTTTGTTGTGTACAGCCTCCTTCCAACTGAATTAACCTCTCCCAGCAGCAGCTGAAGAGCTGGCTGCTTGTAGGTACTAGTGAAAATAATACCACGCTGCCAGAATTGCAGTAGATGCTGCTGAATGTTTCCAGAGTTAAACAAAGAGCTATTGAGTGGAGTTAAAAAAAAAAAAAAAAATCAATTAACTAGAAGGATCAGGCTTGTCCTGAGTTTTCAGTATATTCAAGTGGCTTAGGACAACACAGGGATGCTAAAGCTCAATGCTTGTGCATCCTCTACAGCTGCTCCCAAGCAATTTGGCTGTATACCTGCAAGACCTATAGTAATCCCAAGTAGCACCCAGCTCCACCAGCAAGTCCCACTTCATTAATCCTGTAATGTGTAGTCAGGGTAAGGGGATGCTTTTTTTTTATACAGCAAATGATGGTGCAGTTATTGGCCTGTGAGAAAAACATTTTCAAATTGAGCATATTCATTTGTTTAGTTGGAACACTATTAATGGGAGATAAACTTGGATTATAATCACATATTTTTCCACTTGATACAGTGTTAATGGGAGGTAACCAAGTGTCATTAAATCAAACTTAAAACAAACAAAAAAAGACCTGATTTAGTTCGTGAAGTTCAGTTTCCAGTACACTGATCTTAAGTCATTAGGGTTGTGTCTTGTGGCTCTAGAGATTTTACATCTGAAAATTGGATTTACGTGAAGGGGGGGAGGCAAAGACTCCTTATTCTGCTCATTCTTCATTTCTGATCATTTTTTCACCTCTAATACATGCCATTATGATTGATCTCCTGTGTGGTCTGAGGCTGGGGTAGGTGTTCAGTGGGGCAGCTGGGATTTTTTCCCCTTGCATTCTTCCTCCTCAGTGCCCGGAGAGGTTAGAGAGGGAGCAGCACACAGAGATTACACAGATGATGCCTAATGTGGGAAGAATTTGTGCAGGGCTCTGCTGGCAGCACTGACACAAAGGAGTCATACAGCAAGGCTCATGCACCGAATGCTTTTCACCAGTGCTTTCCAAATGCTGTTATTCTTCAGCTGGGGATATTTTACAGTTTCAGGCTCTGTATCAAATAGCATCTTGTTCATCCATCTCTCTGATGCTGACTTAGTCTTTTTACTTCAGAAGCTCCCTGGAACACCCAGATTGGCTCTGTTGCTGTCTGTCTTTAATACTATTTTTTAAAAAATTATTATTTGCTGTTGTCAGCAAATGTTTTTCTCACCACCAAATGTAGTTTATTATGATTAAATGACAAAAAAGGTTGGTTCTGACCTGACTGCAGGGAAATGCATCTGTTGTCAAAGCGAGTTTGAGAATTGAGGATTAGCAGCTATTTTGTTTCTAGGAGAGAAATCCTAACTAAAAACCTGTCTCTACTGGATGGAGCACTGGCCTGACAGAGTGTTTTAGTGAACCTATGTGTGCATGTATCTCATATTTTCCCTCCCTCCTCACGGTCTCTTTTTGAGCAAGTTGTTCTGTTTTGTCATTCACTTTCATTCACACCCTTCCATATCCATCCTTTTCTTTAGTCTTCTTTCTCTGATCTCCTAGAGTTTCACTCTTCCCTGTATTGGTCTGTATCAAGGTTTTATACATTTCTAGATATTTTGTGCCTGAAGATCTCGATTTTAGAGATCTCCAGGTAAACAGAGTTTATGGATCCCCATATATCAGATATCTGGGTGTCTAGATTTTATAAATATTTATATATAGATACCTATATATCTACAGTGCTGAATGTGAGCTGAGCAGGGAGCATGTATTTGTGTTTGCACGCAGCACCGGTGAACCCGGATGATCCTTAGAGAAAACTGACTCTCAACACCATTTTTAAAATCTTGAACTGAATTGGCACCAGTGTTTCTGTTATTTGGTGTTGTGTTCGGGTTCTTTTTGAAACCTTAATATCATAGAATCAGGTGGGTTGGAAAGGACCTCTGAGATCATCAAGTCCAACCCTTGATCCACTACCACTGTGGTTCCCAGACCATGGCACTGAGTGCCACATCCAGTCTCTTCTTAAAAACCTCCAGGGATGGAGAATCCATACCACCTCTCTGGGCAGCCCATTCCAATGCCTGATCACCCTCTCTGTAAAGAATTTTTTCCTAGTATCTAAGATAAACCTCCCCTGGCAGAGCTTAAGCCTGTGTCCTCTTGTCTTGCTGAGAGGTGCCTGGGAAAAGAGACCAACCCCCCCTGGCTCCAACCTCCTTTCAGGGAGTTGTAGAGAGTGATGAGGTCTCCCCTGAGCCTCCTCTTCTCCAGACTGAACACCCCCAGCTCCCTCAGCCCTTCCTCACAGGACTTGTGCTGGATCCCTTCACAGCCTCCTTGCTCTTCTTTGGACCTGCTCCAGGACCTCAATCTCCTTCCTGACCTGAGGGGCCCAGAACTGGACACAGTACTCGAGGTGTGGCCTCACCAGGGCTGAGTACAGGGGCAGAATCACTTCCTTGGACCTGCTGGCCACCCTGTTCCTGATCCAGGCCAGGATGCCATTGGCCTTCTTGGCCACCTGGGCACACTGCTGGCTAATGTTCAGCTTCTTGTCAGTCCAAACCCCCAGGTCCCTCTCTGTCTGGCTGCTCTCCAGCCACTCTGTCCCCAGCCTGGAGCTCCCCATGGGGTTGTTGTGGCCAAAGTGCAGGACCCGGCACTTGGCCGTGTTGAACCTCATCCCGTTGGAATCAGCCCAACTCTCCAGTCTGTCCAGGTCCCTCTGCAGAGCCCTCCTGCCTTCCAGCTGATCCACACTCCCCCCCAATTTATTGTGATCTGAGAATTTGCTAATTGTGGACTCAATCCCCTCACCTAAATCATCAGTGAAGATATTCAACAGAACCGGGCCCAGCACTGATCCCTGGGGGACACCATGGCTGCCAATTGGATCAGCCCCGTTCACCACCACTCTCTGGGCCCGGCCCTCCAGCCAGTTCCTAACCCAGCACAGGGTGCTCCTGTCCAAGCTGTGGGCTGACAGCTTTTTCAGGAGAATGCTGTGGGAGACGGTGTCAAAGGCTTTGCTGAAGTCCAGGTAGACCGCATCCACCGCCTTCCCCTCATCCACCAGACGGGTCACCTGATGATAAAAGGAGATCAGGTTGGTCAGACAGGACCTGCCCTTCCTAACCCTGTGCTGCCTGGGTCTGATCCCCTGTTCATCCTCTAGGTGCTGTGTGGTTGCCCCCAGGATGATCTGCTCCATAACCCTGCCAGGCACTGAGGTCAGGCTGACAGGCCTGGAGTTTCCCGGGTCCTCCTTTTGTCCCTTTTTGTGGATTGGTGTGACATTCACCAACTTCCAATCATCTGGGACCTCCCCAGTGAGCCAGGACTGTTGGTAAATGATGGAGAGCAGCTTGACGAGCTCTTCCCCAGCTCCCTCATCACCCTGGGGTGGATCCCATCTGGTCCCTTAGACTTGTGAGGATCCAAGTGGCTCAGCAGGTCACAAACTGTTCCCTCTGGGATTACGGGGGGCTATTCAGCTTATTTCTCTCTACAAGCCCCAGAAGCAGCTGTCCTCAGGACAACTTGCCTTACTGTTGAAAGCTGAGGTAAAGAAGGTGTTAAATACCTCAGCCTTTTCCTCATCTTTGGTAACTGTGTTTCTCCCATGTCCAAGAAAGAATGGAGCTTTTCCCTGCCCCTCCTTTTGCTGTTGATGTATTTGTAGAAAGACTTTTTGTTATCCTCAACAGAAGTGGCAAGATTAAGTTCAAATTGTGCCTTCATCTCTCTAATTTTCTTTCTATGTGACCTAACTATATTCCTAAACTATTCCTGAGTAGCCAGCCCTTTTTTCCCATAGTCTGTAAGCTCTTTTTTACCCTAATTTCCTTCAATGTCTCCCTGTTCAGACAGACTGCTTGCCTTCCCCTCTGGTTTGCCTTTTGGCACACAGGGACAGTCTGCTCCTGTGCATTCAGGACTTGCTCCTTGAAGTATTCCCATCCTTCCTGGACCCGTAGGGCCTATTTTCTAGAAGCATTTTGTTTTGTTTTTCACTGTATATGCATACAAAGTAGTCTAATGATAGTTTAGCACTCTGTTAGGTGATGGGTTTGGGCAAAGATGGTGTTGCTGTGTCCATCAAGCCTTCCACGAAGACTTGGTAACTGAGAGGCAGACTTTTTATCCCTCACGTGGATAGTTAATGTGACACTGCATTTTTCTAGTCAGGCAATGAGAAATTAATGCTGTAGTAGGGATTTCTTTTTCTCTTCCTCCCTCTCCTTCCTCCCTCTCCTTCCTCCCTCTCCTGCCTCCCTCTCCTGCCTCCCTCTCCTTTTCACAGTCAAAATACAGTTTTTTTGCTTTGGGAGTGTTTACTGAGACCCTTTTCACTTTTCTCATGGCAAGGGAGAACATACCAGATTTAACGTGCTGGTTGGGCACTGGGTGGACATCAGACAGAGGATGTGCTGCAGCTTGGTCACCCTTGGCAAGGGACAGAAAAGCCTGAGAACAAGGAGTATTTCATAGGACAGGGACTACACTTGGCACTGGTGTAGCAGCTGACACATTCTGCCCTTTTAATGCCTTCTGCTGTCCCCGTGGCTTTTCCAGGCACAAAGTGTAAGTGCTCTCTGCTAAACATCTCTGGTGAGTGCATTTTGGTTTTGCTGCCTGAGGAGCAGTATACCCTCTTGTCTGCACAGTGGTGAGGTGATGAGGTCCTGGAATTTGAACAAATTGTTGCCTGGGGCAACAAGGATTGTTTTTTAAATTAATCCTCAGTGTCTTCAAATGTGAGAGGTGTTCCCTTCTTATTTATAGCACAGAAATTGCTATTTACAGCAAGAAAATCGTTCATGTCACTTATTTTGTACAGTGGAGGCATAGAGAAAATGCAATTTATTTTGTTTATTTATTCTCCCCCTTTGTATGTCTCTGGTGACTGATGTGTATAGACCTAAAGGAGGAGGAGGAGAGAGGACTTCTGGGGTCTGGCATGTGACTGCCACTTGCTCCTGCCTCCTCTTTACTTTTTTTTCCCTGTGTGAGCCTGGGCAGGTCAACAACAGGGAGCCTTTGTGTGGAGAGAAGCAGCTGGTGCTGAGCCTGCCTGTGAACCTCCAGGGTCTTACTGCAGATGAGCTCCCATCTGGTCCTGCAGCAGAAGACCTCAGTTGCCTACAGCAAGGATTTAGTTTGAATCACAGCAGTTTAGGAACAGAGAAGCTGAAGGGAGTTTAGTGGGGGAGTTAAGAATTGTTGGGATGAGGGGTGTTCACCATCCCTTCTACAGCTTGGAGAAGATGGCATTTTTTTTGTGGTCCCAATGTCTGCCAGATCCAAAGCAGCTTAACTAAATGCTTCCTGCACTGACCATGTAGCTTTACTAAATTCAACAGAAATCAGTTTTAAGTAGCAAGGTAAGAGCTGCTCTGATTTGTTCAGCTTCTGAGGTTAAATATTGCAGAGAGGTTAAGTTAAAGCTCAGCTCAGTGTGTGGCAGAGAATCCTTCCCCCCTCCCACATTGCACAAGTCTCTCTGAAGCTCAGGGCAGCAGTTTGGGGTAGGCAAATAGAATCATTGTTTCCTATGTTTGTGCAAAGGATCTGCCTGAACTGTAGCAGCTGATTGTCATGCACTTTTATTCGTTTAATTAAGATGTGTGAGGGATAACTGTCCTGCCAGACAGTTGAGCTTTTGGCTTTGTCACCGTGGTTGGGGATTGGGGCTTTTACAGGTGAAGGCTGTGATAGGGAAGATCAAAGGACAAGCTGAATCTTGAGAGTTACTGTGGAGTTGGAAACAGGAGAGATCTTTTGCAGATTATTTAGTTTAGGACATACAGAGCACTTAAAAATAATAATGTCCATTTTGCATCAGCATGATCAACAAATGATCCAAGTTTCTATGACTGGGCTGGTTGGTGTCCCCTCTGCTTGCTGCTATGGATGCTTCACCACGCAGTTAAGCACCACCACCACCTCCCTGTTGTGGAGAAGAGCCTTGGAGGCTGAGGTCCTCCTCCTTCACCCATAAAGATGGCTGTGCTCAGCCAGATGGAGGCTTCACCTTATCCTTCATCCCATCCTGGGGAGGGTGGAGTGAAACTTCCCTGCCAGTCCCACCACATGGTCATCTGTAGCTCAGGGATCTCCTGAACTGGCAGTGACCGCTGTCTAAGAAATCCCGACGGGATTTTTGGGGATCAACTGGATGACACAAAACTTGGGATGACCACAATACATTCTCTTCATTCCAGCCAGCACCCTAGGAACAGGAGCATGCTGCTTGCTTCTTGGCCTGTCCCCAGATGGCTCTGCCACACGCTGCTACCCCGCAAAAGATTTTGATAGAAACACATCATATGACTATGGGAAAGCTAAGGTTTTTGAGAGGTTTTAATGACATGATGGATAAAATTAATGGCATGTACGTTGTGGAGCTGCCATCCACGTTGGTATGGATGTCCAGGCATGGATGTTTCCTTTGCCTGCTTGTCAGTAGTGGCCAAGCTGTCTGGATGGGAAATGGATAATTTAATCTTCCTTGTTATAAAAGCAGAGTCTTTTTTAAAATTATGTGTTTCCATTCACAAGAGTCCTAGCCCTACCAATGCTCATAAGTAAAGGCAGGGTAGAGGAAAAAGTGGTACAATATCATTTAAGAAGTGATGTAATAAAAAAATTAGCACAGTGCAAGACAAATGAGCGTGGTTGGCTGTTAGGAAAACACCATTTGTAGTCATAAAAGCAAATTGTGTCAGTTATTTCCATTATAAAAGGGACCCAAAACCCATAAAATCCGCTATAGGATAAGTAGGGATCCAAGTAATTGTGATTATTTCTGATTTTAAGTGTTACTGGATAGATTTAATGCTTGATTTAATGCTTGAGCATTTACCAATTTACTTTTTATGTGAACCAGTTCATGCAGTTATGGGCAGACTGGTAGCAGAGGATGCTGTAGTGGTTTCCAAGCAGTTCCTATGAAAGTAAGGGAAGATAGGGAAAGTAAGGGAAAAAAGTAAGGGAAGATAGGGAAAAAAGAAATGAGTTGTAAAAGACCTTTTCAGAATAAAAAAACTGTTTAAAACTGCCCCTTCCTCTCTCTCTCTTTACCACTTTGAGGCAAGTCAGATTTTGAAGAAGAGGAGAGCACAGGTCTCAGCAAAAGGAGCATGTGTACCAAAAACATCTGGAAATGAGACTTCTTTAATTAAAAAAAAAAAAAAAAGGAAAGGAGAGCAATTTCTGGCCATGATTCAATTAAAAACCTCCCCCCTCCTCCCCCCCAAGTATTTTTCTGCTCTGTCATATCCTTGTGTTTGATAGGAGGGAATAAGAACAGAGAAATGGGATTCCTTTTTAGCAGCTTTTTCAGAGGGCTCAAAGATGTATGGATTGTCCCAAAATAGGCAGATATACTTATGGTTTTTAATCGTGAGATAAATCTTGGACAGGGAGCTGGGTGGGGGTTGCCAGAGGAAAGTTAAAAGCATGTGGATAAAGCTGCTTGTGTTCAACATAAGGGCAAAATGTTAAAACTTTAATCTGCTTTATCATCAAGGAAATTGGAAATTTTGTTGAGAAATGTTAAGTCTGAGGAGCAAAGGTTTAGTGTGGTGCATTGGGGTGGGAGCAGTATCCCAAATATTTGATGCTCAAGCACTTCCCAGAGCAGAGCAGATCTGGGGGGGGGGGAAAAGAAAAAAAAAAAAAGAAAAAAAAAAAAAAAAAAAGAAAAGAAGAAGAAGAAACATACCAAGCAGATTTTAATGAGGTCAAAATTTTATTTTTTGTTTAGAATTCCTGCTTTCCCTGAATTCTGAAAAGCTTCAATACAGGCTGGGAGGAGTAAAGGGTAGTGCTGAGTCACTCATAGGGCAAGTGGGGGGGATTCAGGTGGGGTTTGCTTCTTACAAATGCCACAGTGAAGCTGAATTATCCTTCAGTTATGGAGATGGAGAAGATCATCCAGAAGATAAGAAAATTCCCTTTTTTTTTTTTTTTTCCTCACAAAATACTGATGGAGTGGGATGCATCCAGTAGGGCTGGAGATTTGTGGTTTCCTTCTTACAGCTACTTTCCCTACAAGGCTTATATCCACTTCTTCATCAAAACTAAACTTTTTCAGGCTTTAGAAATAATCTTCTATGGTTTAAGTTAAGGCTCTTAAAAATGGGAAGCTGGGAGCATTGGAGTTTATTTCTTTATTGCCTAGGCTACGGCTGCGGGAAGAGCAGTGCTTACAGGAATGCATTTGAATTATCAAGCTGAACTCCTCATTTTTGGGCCAGAGTGTTCTTGGTATTTGGAGGCCTCTGGTATAGAGGTAACTTTGCCAGCAGTTCATAAATTTGAGCCAGGCTTTTTTACCTTAGTCAGGAAATTCATATTGGAGCTTTATTTAAGCTGAGATTCAAGATGATCTAATCCCAGCACGCTGCCAAACCCAACCTGAGACTGGAAAGTTTTGGTTTGGTTTTTTTTTTGTTTGTTTTTGATTGTTCATTGCTCTTTTTTTTTTTTTTTTTTTTCACCCTTTGTGTTTTGGATTGCTCAGTTTCCCTCTTTGTTGCATTTTTTCCTGGAGCTGTTGATGAGAAATAGATGAATGCAGAGGCTGGGAGCAGAGGAGTGGCTGGGACTGCAGGCACTGAGCTGACCCGTGATGCAGCAGGATGTGCTCTCCAGGAAAAATGAGAATGAGGGAATATTCTTCTTTTCTCCATATATCAGCTAGAGGAAAGAATGTGGTGGGATTTTGCAAGCAGGGAGAGATCATGTATGTCTCTACATGTATAAATATATGTGTGCACACACAAACACACACAAATCTGCATTGCAGGTGTCATACAACAGTCCCAGATAATGTATATATAATAATGTCTACTATAACACATGTAATGGAATATTAATGTAATATATATAAACACACACAAATGTGCATTGCAGCTGTCTTACGGAAGCTCACAATAATGTTATGGTAATACATATAAATATATAATAATATGTGCACACAACAAAAATCTGCATTGCAGCTGTCATGTAGAAGCCCAAAATAATGAATCAAGTAAAACCCTGCAGTGTTCTCTGGGCCAGGGCTTGCTGGGAAGCTTGACCCCTCTTCCTTGTGAAAAGCATTTTTGTAAATTCATGCTCAAACCTTGGAAGAATGCAGGTGAATAATAGTAGTAAACCCTTTTTACTATGGAAACACACCTCTGTGATGGATACTTAAAAAGTTTTTAGAGAGTAGTTAGCAGTAGAAAATTGTCCAACGTTTTAATTATTGCTTCTGTTAATGGCCAGGTGCTCTCTTTATTGTTTGTTGGGTATGGGTGGATCTGTTGGATAACTGGAGAGGCTCTTCCAGTGCATGGGTGTATAGTAGGGACTTGAGAAGGATGTCAAAGCTAACTCAAAATTATATATATTAAATGAGACTTAAGGAAATTGAACTGAATCCCCCCAGGCAGCAGCTGTTCACTGTGGGGTTGTTGATCTGTAATTCCCAGTGTGGTCCTTGGAGCAGAGCTGTGGGCATACAGGTTGCATCCTCGTCACCTTGAACTGGGTGGTGATTTCTGTGTAGCAAATACAACTTACTCCTCCCCCCACCCCTTGGTTTACTTTTTCTGAAAGCCAGAGCCAAGAGTATTCTGCTCCTGCATCCTCTGTTGATTGCCACTCTGCATTCCCTGGGAATCAGAGCACTCTGTTAGCAGAAGTTTTAGATTAGCTTTTATTTGGGGAAAAAAATATTGTGGAGAGAGCAAAGACCTTCACAGCCCTTTCCTTGCTGGTGCACTACACCTACAGATTCAACTGTATTCTCAGTGTAACAAGTGGGCATCCAAGAGCTGCTAAACCCGGATTAATCCTGGGTTTGGGCAGTTTTGGGGGGGGATTACAAGTGGTAATTTTGGCATGAATCCCACAAGATGGGAGCCCAGCTTTCCAAACTGCTTCCATAGCACAAAGAAATTTTGTTGAAGCCTCACAGCTCGCTTGCTGCTTTCTACTTCGGGCTGCAAAGGAGAAAACTGTGGTTGCTAGAGTTACATCACAATTATAATATTTGTGATAATAGAGATGTAATATAAATAGCCTTATGGCAGAAGGGAAATAGATGGGTAATGACTGGGTGCGACCTGCCTCTTACTGCCTTGGTTTTTCATTCTGGCTCATTCTCTACTTCCCTCTCTCTAACATCTGGTTTTCATCAGCTACAGGAAAGCCAAATTATTTCAGTGTAACCAGGGGAAAACATAATGCTTTAAAAAAAAAAACAAAAAACCAACGATTCAATGTATTGATGTTTGCCTGGTTTTCAAGTGGGGTTATTAATTCAATTTATCAGCCTGGGTTATGGACAGGGTGGGTGCTGTCTTGGATGAGTGGCACCATCTGACGGAGGATACAATTCCAGTGTAGTGAGGTCAGAGCTCAACTTTTTTCCTGAAAGGATCTGAAATGATAAATTACGGGAGTTAAGGTTACTCTGAACTTTGTCCCCAAGAGACATCTCAGCTGAGTGCTGGAGCAGGGAGGCAATGCTGGTGATCAGACAGTCCTTGTTCTGGTGGGTCCATGTGCTCGAGGGCTGAGCAGGCAGCAGTAGCTGCATGCTGTTAGCCTGCAGCAAAGATGCATTTCCTAAATTGCTGAATATGAGATGTATTGATATAAAATGAATATAGATTATCTATGGGATCTGTAAGTATAAAATAAGTATAATATACACAAGGTAGATGACTATAAAACAAAATACAGGTCCAGTATATAAAGACACAAAATGTATGCCGTATCTATAATTATATAATTAAAAACTATTGTCTTTGTATTTTCCCATCTAAGCCTGATCAAAAGTAGTCTCAATAACAACCTTAAAGTTTCGAGGTAGTGTGGGTCAGTGTCTGCTTAATCTCTGTCACATTAGCAGCCCCCCTCAACTAAGTTTATAAATTGCATTTGATTGATTGTTGGGCTTTTAAAGAAGTCTCTAAGCTCAGCAGCATGCAAAGGGAGTGTCTGTCTTGCTACCATCAGTATTGACCCCAGCACTCAGGCACTTAAGGAATATTTAGTAATTTCTTGTCCATTTAGGATGCAGAACTCTTGTGGATTGTTAGATTGCCTGCTTCTGCCCTTGCTGGCATTTTATCTCTGTGGAAGCTTCGTTAGGATGGCACTATGAGTTAGCAAAATATTTCTGGTTTATTGTATTAATTGCATCTCTTCAGCAGGAGAAACCTAGCTGGGAGAAGAAGGTTTTGAATCAGTAGGTCACCTCACCTGCTAGCTGATTAAGGCTTAAAGGACTGGGAGGAAATGTTGAAAGTTGTAGGAGCCATGGGTTTGTGTTTTGAGTTTAATGGTTGTAATTTTTAAATTGCTTTCTGGTTATCACAGTGAAAGATTTTAAGAGCTGTTCTTTCCAACAGATTTAATTAAGTTTCTAACTTTCAACTGGAAAATCAAAAAGGAAAATAGGTTGGAACTTACTGTTAAGGAAAAAGTAAAACAGGTTTGACCTTACTGTTAACTTTTATACTTGGAGAGAAAATGCTGCATTTCCATTTATTTGACTTGATTCAAACCATGTTTGATTTGTCTTCCCCCCAGATTTCCAGATCCACACTTCAATTTGCTTAGGAGAGAAATTGTTCCAGAGAAGGACGTGTGTTTGGGATCAGACACTTGTAATTGCTCAATGTGTTTTCATATTGATTACAACAGTATTTTATTTTTCTCTTGGATGCATTTGTTTTCTAAAGCGGATCTGGAAGACTTCCAGATGTAGTAATAATCCCAAACCCACATCGTTTTGGGCTGGGTTGGGATCATGATCTTTTTGGGAATAGAATCCCCTGTGTATTTATGGCACATCCCAGGGAGCAGCAAAGGTGATGTTAATACTCAGCACTGCTTATCCTCAAACTTGTTTGGGAACTCCTTAGCACCAATTCCATCACTTTATTCTCCTTTTTTCTGTAAAGTCTCTGATAGCGTGGAATTTTTTTTTTCCCCCCATGCTTTGTTTCCACCTGGGTTTTAATTATTCTAGTGACTTTACACTAGGCAAGTGATGAATTGACAGGATCCCCTGCCCACCTGGATGTCATCCAAGGGGAGAGACAGGGAGTAAACAGCAGGAAAAAAAGAGAGATGAGCAGAGTAAGAGCCTCGTGTCTCAGATGCCGGAGGCTGGGTGACCAAAGCCTTCCTGCTGAAATCCAGCCAACACGAGGTGGGACAATTGTGCTGCTGTTCTCTTTGGGAGTTATAAACAAGAGGATGAGGCTTAGCAAGAGCAAGAAAGATTTTTTTTTTTTTTTAATCCCCCCTCCCCTTTTTTGTGAGTTTTTATAGCTTCCTTTCCCATCCTTCCTCCTGGCTCAGAACTGCAGGCAGAGCTGTTTAGAGAAGAAATGCTGTTTTCATGGCAGTTTAGTTTTTTTTAATTAATGTTGTACTTGCTGATTGAAGTCAATAAAGAAATACATTTAAAAGCCTCTCTTCAAAGGTGCAAACAAAGCTCTTCTTAGATGCCAGTATTGGTATTTTTTTTTTTTCCAGTTTCATAACACTGCTTTGAGTGAGTGAGCAGAAGCACTGTCACCACCTTTCCCATCCAGGATAAATAGATGCACTTCAGCAATTTCTGCTACATGTTGCATTGCCTTCTTGATGCAAAAAGGAAACAGTAATAAGCAGCTTTAAAACCCCAATAAATTCACATCATCCCACGTGGAAACAGTGTCTCTGGGCTCCTTCCTTTAACCCTACTTTCAGTATGACATGTTCTTTATTGTTTAGGGCAGTTATCCTTCAACTCTGCCCCTTGAAAATGTTTCCAAATTGCTTCAAGTGGTTTTTGCTGGGGTATTTTGACTGTATATAGACTCTGCTGTGGCTGCTTGAATGGCTGTCTCCTTGCTGCTCTCACCAGCTTCAGGTTTGGATAGTGTATAATGAGAGTAAACATTGCTGTCCCTTAGCAGTAACTCTGTGTGGGCTCAAGGTTTTGGAAGTGGATAATGTAGAATCATAGATGATCTTCAGGGGCCTTTCCAACCCAAACCATTCCAGTTCCAACCCCCCTACCATAGGGACACCTTCCACTAGACCAGGGTTCTCAAAGTCCCATCCAACTTAGCCTTAAACTCTTCCAGGGATGGGGCAGCCACAGCTTTTCTGGGCAACCTGAGTGAGGGTCTCACACCACCCTCATAGTCAAGGATTTCTTCCTGATTTCTAAAATAAATCTTCCTTGTTTCAGGGATAGGACCCTTCATTACTCCAGGCCCTTGCCAGAAGTGCCTCCCCAGCTTTCATGTAGCTTTTTCTAAGGTGCTCCTCTAAGATCCCTCCTGAGCCTTCTCTTCTCCAGGCTGAAAACCCCCTCTCAGCTTGTCTTCGTAAGAGAGGTACACCAGCCCTCTGCTCATCTTCATGGTCCTCCTCTGGAGAGATCCATGTCCTTTCTCTGTTGGGTACCTTAAGGGAAATCCAGGACTTCAAAATGATGTATTTTGATGTGTTTTTATCCTGTGTTCTTTATGGAGAACACAAAACTTGTGTCTTGGGTGAGACATAATGCCCCATTCACCCTCTGGAAGCCCTGTGGCTGGTGAGGGTGGTGTGAGTGGTAGCTGGAGAACCTAGACTGGACCTTTGGGCATCACTCTCCTGCCCACAGTCCTGCAGGGAAGGATGCTCTGGTGGTCCTCTCCTGCTCTGGGGGCAAGTACAGGAGTGCCCTCACTTCTACTTAAATGCTGGTTCTTGGGGGTTTTTTCAGAAAGCAAGAGGAGTTAGTGACAGCCCGCTCTTTATTCCAGTCTGTTGCTACTTGTTAGGTCACCACCTGCTTCCAAATAATAGATGAAAATGTGGTTTTCTGTGGGTTAGAAATTATACATTGCTGATGCTCAGGGAGTGCTTTTTTCCCCCTTCTCTTTTCCCCATCCCTGAGCTCCTCTGATTAAAGATTCCTTTCTCCCATTGAGTTCAACTGACTAATCTCTTGCGAAATACAGAAAAAGGGCTCTGAATTTGTACTTGGGCTTTGGAGTTTGTCTCAGCCTGGCAGATGTGTGCTCTGGAGTTTGTTGGGTTTTCTAGCTTTTCCAGTCAGTCTGGTTAAAGCTAATATTACACCTGTCTACAAAATTTCTTAGTTTTATCTGCATCCCATTGCAGCTACTGTGCATCAGGTTGTGATTTTTCTTTTTATTAATCAATATTTAGTTAAGAAGAATTACCACAGTGATTCTTCCCAGCTGGAAGGAAGCAATGCTGATCTAAATGGTGCCCTTGCAGAGCTTACAGGTTTCTGCTGGGAGGAGTTGTTGCACATATTGTGATGGAGAGGGAGTGGGTTGGGTGAATATCTGCAGCTCGGGGAGCAGTCAGAGGGGTTTCATCAGGCTGCGTGGTGCAATTGAAGAGAAAAGGTGTTAAAAACCCCCCAAAACCAGATGTGCAGTACCTGTCTGCTGGAAACCAGCTCTACAGAATTCAATTTATTCAGCTTTTACTCTAATGAAGCAGTGATTATTTGCATAAGATTAATGGGAGGGCAAGGTCTGCCATTGCTATTTGCTCCAGCAAGCAATGTGAATTTTCCAACTGGATTGGCTGCATTTCTCTTGGACCAGCTGTGCTGAGTGTTGTAGCAGGAAATATTTGCACACAGCTCTCAGCTCAGCAAAAAGAACGTTGCTCCTTTATTCTGAGCAGGTCTGTGCATCCCTCACACACCTTTTTTTTTCCAAGATCTCATCATTTGAATGCAGTTCTGCGTGCTCACGTTACTCTAGTGTTTGCTAGATTCTTCTGAAAAGCAAAAAGGTTTAAAAAGGTGGTGTCCTACTAAACATCAGGTGCAAAGAGTAAAGAGATTGTGGAGTTAAATATTTCTTAATGCTTTTGCAGCCTTTATTTGTGATATAGTTCTAAAGCATCCTCCTCCCCCTTCTCTGCTGCATGGAGATCTGGAGTTGGTCTCAGAGTGAGCTGAATCGGGGAGGACCCCAGCATCAGCTGCTGTGAAATTTGAAAGATAGCTGGCAATTGGAGGGTGGGAGATCCCAGAAGGAGGTTCAGTGTCTCTCAGATGCTGCTCTAAATATTGGGACTACGTTCTTTTCTTTGGTTTCCTCCATTTTGGGTCACATCTCCAATGCAAAGTGTGTGATTTCTGTAGGATTTTTGCTCCTTGGTGCTCGAGTATGTGAGGTCTTGCATCAGTATTGGATCTGTGCAGCCACCATACAAATTAACACTGGAAATGTTATTAAAATCCTGCCCATTAATGGAAGATACAGCCTCAGGCTACATTTTTTTTATATTTACATGAAAAAATGCAACAGGATGAAGATGATTTTGAGTCCTGACTTCATGATGTCTCTTGCTTGGCCAAGGTGGATGGTGAAGGGCTACTGCACATCTTCCTCTGGGGGGAAGGAGCAGCAAGGACTTGGCATTGTCACCACACTGGCCAGCACATCCATGCTGGCACTCCAGGAGTGGGCTTGGTTTAGCTCCCACCTTTTCTGAAAAGCAGGGGAACGTGCTCCCAGCAAACCCGACGTTCCGTGGAGAAAAAGATGGGCAACAGAAAAATACCTGTGTTAGTTTTATGCAGTGGTTTCTGCTCTGTGGGAATCATGGAATTTTCAGGGTTGGAAGGAACCTTTAAGATCATCCAGTTCCAACCCCTCTGTCATGGGCAGGGACACATCCCACTAGATGAGATTGCTCAGAACCCTGTCCAGCCTGGCCTTAAAAACTTCCAGGGATGAAGCTGGACTACAAAATCTTAGCATGTTTCCTTTAAGTTTATTAGTTCAGGGCTTTCTTTTTTTTTTTTTTTTATTAAAAACCAAAGAAACCCAAAGACTCTTCTCAGAACTACAGGCTTGGTAGTATTGAAGAATGCTGTGCAAAGCTAAAGAGCTGATTTGGGCAGGGTGAGCTGGGATGTGAAAGCTCCTTCTCTGCATGGACACCTCTTGCATGACAAACTGCATTCAAATCCTGTGCCCTCCTCATGCCACGGGGCATTGACTGCTCCCTGCTCCTGTTACAGCTCGTCCTTTTTCTGGAGGCTGTGGATGGTGTGGTGTCACAGTTATCCCCAGATGAAACTTTTTCAATTTATAGGAAAAAAATCTCCGTCACACCCTCAAAAATACCCCCATTTAGTATCTTGGGAAAGGTGACAAGCCGGGTCTCTTTAAGTTGTCTAATACCTGTTTAAACAGCTGCATCCTATCCCAAAACAAATGCCTGAGAGGAATACACTGATTTTTTTCCAACTTCTCTTTTGCTCCCTAAAAATAATCAGTGCTAGCCATTGTTTTTTCCAGCACTTACCAACCATTCTGGTCACTGATAAGAAAATTATTTTGTTCAATGCTACACGTTAATCCTAGGAGAATTTTTTTTTTTTTTGCAGTGTTGTGCAGCAGGCTGGCTCCTTCAAGTGTTGTTATTCAGTGCCAACACCTCATCATAAGCATTTTTAAGCTCCTGTTTCAGCATTTGGACCGTGCTAAAAGGCAGCAAAGACACGTTTATGGATCAGAGAGGCATCCAAAGCTGCCCTGCAGCTACTGAAACGTTGTGAGCACTGGAAAACATCAGCCCAGCAGAGCTGCTGTGGTGTGAGGGAGTAATCTGAACTGCTTCTGATGCAGGGAAATTTGATGCTGAGTTCGATAGCGCTTCAAATTTTGGAATTGCTTCAAGAATAGTTGCAGATTATTTATACAATCCCACAGAAGAGCTGGGAAGGGCCGGAGATGTGTATACTAACTTTTAACCTTGTTCTTACTTATGGCAGAGGACAAACATTGGTTTTATGTGTTGATTTAATGGCAGAGCTCTGATATTTTTTATTTTTATTTTGCAGCTGAGGATGTGTATTATTTTTTTGTCTGCAGCTAGCAAAAAAGTAGCTGAGGTCTAAAAGGAAGGCTAACAGAGGCAGAAGCCAAGCTGGGTCTCATATTTCAGTGGTATGCTTTTGTTGCTGCTAACGTGTTTTTGTTTTTCTTCATTACACATATTTCTCTTGGGAAAAACAGGAAAAATATGTGTGTAAAATATACACAAGGGCTCTGTGCCTCTGCTAAGAGGTTCCAGATGGGGGAGGCATTACGGTAGGAACACTTCCTACTGCCTTTCAGTTTGTGGCATTGAGTTTGGTGACAAAACTGCAGGAAAACTTGGGTGAAGTCCACAACAGTGAATGCTTCGGGTCTGTTTGGTTGGGGTTTTTTTGGTTTTTTTTTGTTTGGTTGGTTTTTTTGGCTATCCAAGTATACAGAGGGAAGTTGAAACTTTTTTTTTTTTAACATTTATGAGTGTACAGTCATTATTAAAAAGACCAATACAAAACAAAACAAAAAACCTTTAAAAAACCCAACAAAAAGCAGCCGACAACAAAAAAACCAAAACCAAGGTTCTGAAGGGACTTTTGGAGGCCTCCTTCAGGGCTGGAGAGTGTCCAAGGGTTAATCAGGGATACCTCTACCTGATTAAGTGGTTGATGGTGAGGAGGGCTGCAAGCTGGTGAAGATGCCTCTCCAGGGGCCTGGAGTCTTGCCAGCAGGTGATGTTTGGTCTCCGTGCCAGGCAGTGGCTCTTGGCTCTGGCTGAGGTTGGTGTTGTGTTGGAGATGCTTCCCTTCAAGAAGACCTCCACCTACTTGGGATTGTTTTCAGACCTGTCCTCAGGCTGAAGGTCCACAGCTTCACCACCTGAAGCAAGCAGTGTTTCAGCAAGAGGCACAGTCTGGGCTTGGGCAAGCTGTCAGCAATACCAAACTGGGATCACCAGCTCTTAAAAATAAGTCAGTCACAGCTCCAGTGAGCTCTTCTGAGTGCTACCAGAGCCATCGAAAAGTAACAGAGCTAAGAGCTTGCATACACCAAAATGTGTTGCCCCACAGTGTTGTCCTAGGGGAACGTGGTCTTCTGCATCAGGATTTTTGTTTTAGGAAATTACATTTTGTTTAAAAAGTACTTGGTTTGGGATGTCATGTGTTGTAGCATTTGAAGGGCTTCCCAGACAACGTGCTTCTGGCCAAAAAGACACAAAATGTGTTACTTGTGGAATTATGCAGGGCCAAGGATGAGGACTCTAAAAAGCTGTGGAAGATGCCTCAGAGATTGATCCCCTTTCTTCTGCAGAGCATTGAAACAGGAGGATGTTTGTCTGGGTTTGGAAGGGGAGAAGTCATCTTTTCGTTAGCAGTAGCTTCATGGTGGGTGGGATATGAGTTGTCTGGAGACTCAAAAGCTTCAACCTTGAGAAAAAGGGTGATTCTGAGGCTGTGTTTCTCATCTGTTCCTTGGCTGAGGGGATGTGAGCTGCCGTATCAGTTGCAATAAGAGTTGGTTTAAAGGGATGGAGATCAACCCCCATCCTGCCACGCTGCAGCATTATTTGTAGCCCAGTCCAGAGGGGTTTGAGTGGCAGTGCTCCATCACTCCTCTTGATCTAGCTCCTTAAAAACTGATGATGCAAGGTGGGGAAATCATGGTATGACTTGATGATACAATATTTAATAGAACCTACTTGGCAATCAGTTTAAATACATGTTAGGTTTTTTAAAAATCTGTCTGTGTTCTGTTTTGTTTCTGCTGTAGTGCTCATTTATGGTCCTTGTGTTGCCTGCTGGGGAAGTGTAGGGTCTGTCCTTAAGGCATGACTCGTTTTTAACTGGTCATTTTAGTGCTCTGGGATTATTTGATTTCTCTATCAGTGTGAAAAAATACCTTTGGAAGCTCTGATTAGGGAGATTTTGCATGGTCCTGGGACCTGCCAGTCACTGCTCATCTGCAGTCTGATGTAGTAAAACTTATTTACTGGATGCAGAACATAAACCCTGGGAGCTGTAAGCATCCCCTGAGTTGGAGAGACTGCTGTAGCAACACCAAGCTTCCCAGCTTCATTTTGGGATACTGCTGGAAATCCAAAGCTGAATCCAGGCTGAAGGTTCTTTTCTCCAGCAGAGCATTGGTTGGCTGATGGCTGCAAGCTTGCTGGAAAACATGGGCGTTTGGCTTCTCTCTTCAGGGCCATCCACCCTACACATTAAAAAAAATATATATATGAGGAGAGGATCAGTGATGTGAGCCAGACCTGAGGGAATTGGCAGCCTCTGCCTGCAGGATCCAGCCCTACTGGCATTGCTGATGGGTGCCTGCCAGCTGAGCTGGGATTTTTTTCCCATTACGGTGCTTGCGCAGGAAATCTGTCCCTGTTTGGGAAGAGGACTTAAGCAGGAGGCTTTAATTGGGTTTTGGGGTTTTATTTTGTTGCATTGTGGTTACATGGGAATTCCTTTTATTAATTTTTTTTTTTTTTCGTTCCCTGGAGCATTGCTGTAAAGGAAGAAGCTGAAACAGGCTGATCCTGTGTTTAAATTTGAGAAAAGGAGAAATATCCTGCTGAAGGAGGCGTATTCTGAGCCTCTAGCCAGGAATGCAGATGTTACCCTGAACAAGTGTGTGTTGTAATGACTTCTGTAGTACTTTATCTGGAGTATCTTACTCTGCAGATGTATTTGATTGGGCTTTTGATATTTCCATTGCGTGCACTGGCACTTCTCTTGGTCAGTTAAATTGACCCCTAAAACCTTTTCCAAATCAGTGTTCTCCCATTAGAAGTAATTTTCTCCCCTATTTGAACTAGGCAGCATGAACTCCAAGTGCACCACGACAAGCTGTCTTAACTGACCCTGTGTTTTAAGCCTAATCACTGCAAAAGGTTGGTTGGTGAATTGCTCTGTCTCGGGATGGTGACTGGATTCAGTGATGGGAGGGAATTGCTGCCCTTGAATAGTCTCAGGTTTGCTGTGGCCAGGTAGGTTTAGTGCAAACATTTTACAATGGTCAGGACATTTTTAGTTGGCACCAACCACTTATAAAAAATAAAAATTAAAAAAAAAAAAGAGTTGTTTCATAGCCTGTATTATGTTCGTAGCATGTTGTACCTAAGTCACATTACAAGCAGGCATGGCTATTACTCTGCCACAAATAAGTACAAAATGAAGTATTTGTTGTGCTTTATACTGAAAGACTGAAGGATTACTATTAAACTGACTACTGCTCAGTTGAATTCTGCACAGTGAAGGATACAGCTCTGTTCACAGGAGGGTGAAGAGACAGAGTTTCAGCCTTCTTAAATGCACCAAATAACAGATTTGTTTGGAGAAGGGAGACCCCCTAAATCTGGGTCTGGGGCTTCAGGTAGTGTTTGTGAGTCTGTCTGTATGGACCTGTTCTCCAGAAGGTCCATATGGGCAGGAGGGGGGAAAAGGGTCTCAGGAGCATTGCCCACGTATCTTTACCCTCTGGACTTTGCCTGTCTGAAGTGTTTCAGCTCACACATTTTAAAGGTTCCATGGTGGGGGATGGAAAGGAAGGGAACCAAGTGCTTTAATGTCTTGTTTTAACTTGCAATGGTTTTGTATTGCAAGGGAGGAAAACATGCATCTAGTACTATATTTTTAAGTATTTTTTTTATTTTTCTTGTGGTAGAGCAGCAGCTGGAGCTTTGCAAATATTTTCTTTGAAAAATGCTGAGTTATTTCATTTCACACAACCTTCTGTGTGTTGCCAGCCAGGAGATGCCATGGGTCTTGTCTACATGGAGGGTTGATGCACTGAGAGGCAATGCAATTTTAAGGTGTTGCAGGTTGGTTTAAGTTGTACATAAATGCAGATATAGGTGAGTGACTTGGAAAATGTAGATATATATGTGTGTATGTAGTCTTTCCAAACTCCCATTTGCCATTCAAAGTAGTCTTCTCGTGCTAACAACTGAGAGATTTTTTTTTTTTTTTTTTTTTTAAACACAGTGGAAAAACTTTATCAGTTTGTAAGAGAGAAAAAACTAAATTTATTTTGTTACCAAAGACATGTTTGAACTGCTTTGTCACCTTGGAGCTTTGAAATGGAAAATTGGGGTTTGGCTCCACAATGTGGTCTGGTGTCTCGCTGAAGAGGAGAATATAATGAAAGAGAAACCTTTAGGAGATGGGAAAGGTCAGTGTTTGGCAGCTGAGGGTTTCAGGCCAGTGAGAGAACTGCTCGAGCATTGCAGTGTGAACACTGGGAATACTTTGTGGTTTGTGCTTTGTCCCATAAAAAGCATTGATGGTTTCCTTAGGCAGCCTGGAACATCACCCACAACCAAGAGAAGGAAAGAACGAGGTGTCAGCAATTGAACTCCCATTTAATTACCATAAATTAGATATTCATAGGTATTACTTGGCCACAGGGAGCAACACCTTGGAGGATTCATAGACAAGCTATTTTATTTTACAAGAATTCAAGTTGTAGCTCCCACTCTTTGCTTCTGGTGCTTCTTGAGGTCTCGTGGGCTCTGCTGCACAGAGGTGGCTTTTAGGGGTTCCCTGTGGAAACCAAAAGCTAGCAGAGGTGTCCCAAAGTGGTGTAATTGCAGCAGTGCAGTCCAAGTTGATAGGTTTTATCAGGCAGTGAGCTGCAGATTTAAAAAGTGTATCCCAAGGAAGCAACAATAATGAGGAAGGATTTAGCAAGGCTCTGGTTAAAGTAGGCTAGATGCACTTCTTGTTCTGGTTGTAATTCAATGTATTTCTGCTAAAAAGCAATATAACAAGAAGAGTGCTGGGATCTTGGTTGCAGGTTTGGTGAAAACAAGTAAAAATTGCCTTTATCGTGCAGCAGTTTATGTTTCCAGGTGCAAAATGGAATTTTTAACTGCAGAGACAAAGTTATAAAGCTGGTGAGTATCTTGGTTACATAAAAAAGACATGAAAATTACAAAAGTTCAAGATGCTGTTGTTATTTTCTCTTTTTCTTTTAATTGGAATAAACACATTTGAGAATTACTATTTTTTTCAAATGTAGTGTATAGAATAGTGGGGAAAAATAGCTTTCAAATCTGGAAATAAACAACAGGTGATGTTTAAAGCCACCACTCTTTGTGGAAGCCTATTGCTAGGATTCTCTGACACAAACTGTAGGAAATGCACACCAGTGGATACCTGGCACATGCATGGAATCCTCACTGTGACATTGTTTGTGCTGTATCCATCTAACCTTGGCCTTATGATGATGGATTTGATGGGAAATGGGCTTCTCCCATGTTTTTTTCTTTACTGCAGTCCCCGTGCTTTAAGGCTTGGGCTCTTTGCACATTACATGGATTCTTCACCCTTTTTTTTTTTCTTTTACCAGACCTGGGTGTGTAAGGATTTTAGTTCCCAAATATTCTGTTCAGTTGGATATGCTCAGATGAGCACTTGATTTCCCTGGATCACGGGCTGACACTCCCACCTTGCTGACCCGGTTACAAAGTCATTCATAGCTGAGGGAAACATTTCATAGAATCATAGAATGGTTTGGGTTGGAAGAGACCTTAAAGATCATCTAGTTCTAACCCCCCTGCATGGGCTGGGGCAGGGACACCTCCCACTAGATCCGGTTGCTCCAAGCCCCATCCCGCCTGGCCTTGCACACTTCCAGGCATGGAGCAGCCACAGCTTCCTTGGGCAACCTGTGCCAGTGTCTCACCACCTTCAAATTACAGGATTTCTTCTTCATGTCTAACCTAAATCTCCCCTCTTCAAGTATGAAACCATTGCCCTTTGTCCTCTCCCTACACCCCTGTGTCCAAAGACCTTCCCAGCTTTCTTGTATCCCCCTTCAGATATTGGAAGGTTGCTCTGAGCTCACCTGGGAGCCTCCTCTTCTCCAGGCTGAACAATCCCAACCCCTCAGCCTGGCTTCCCAGGGAGGTGCTCCAGCACCCTGAGCATTTGAGTGGCTCTGCTCTGGACACCTTGCAGGAGCTCTGTGTCCTTCTGCTGTTGGGGACTCCAGAACTGGACACAGTCCTCTAGATGGTGTCTCATGAGCATCGTAGAGGGGGAGAACCACCTTCCTTTTGATGCAGCCCAGGACATGGTTGGCTCTCTGGGCTGCAAGCACACACTGATGGCTCGTGTTAAGCTTCTGGTCCACCACCACCCCCAAGTCCTTCTCCTCAGGGCTGTCCACAATCCTTCCTCCTCCCAGTCTGTGTTTGTGCCTGGGAAACCAGGCACAAACCAGGGAATACCAAACAGCAAACCAGGGAATACCATTCTTCCAGAAGTCTCTTGTCTGATACTGACCTATTGTATTATCCCAGGCTTGACTGTATCTTGCTCCCAGTCCCTCAGTGCCCGACAATGGAATAAAACTATTGATTTAATTATTCCACAATGGCATGGCCAGTGTTGGCATTTAGGTAGTTTTCTTGCTTTTCTTCACTCACTCATGGTACAGCTTTCTAAAAAACTTAAATTTACATTTGAAGGAGATGGAAAGCCATTTTAAAGCTCTTGTCTGGGAATACATTTCTCGTTTTCTCTACCAAAGATAAAATGCTGTCTTTATTTTCCCCTCTAAGGGTGAGTGCTGGAGGCTTGTTTGAGATGACCAGGGCTTGGGACCTTAAATACACCATCAAAGGCATGTATTTCCACTAGTGCTCTCACCACAGAAGTTTTTGTTCCACAAAGAGGTGCAAATGTTCTTCTAGAGGGGAGTGCAAGTATTATTTTTTTCTGGGAATGATACTCAGTTAGGATTATCTATATAGCAGGATCTTATTGCCATTGCCATATGAGGGCAAGCAGCTGTGGTGTTTTCCTAGCTGCAGGCACTTGTAAAATAACTTTATTGCAGCAAAGAAATTAATGCAGTTCTGGCTGTCATCTAATTAGTCCAGATTGCATTAATATTGACTCCAAAATGAAGAGACCATTGTCTTTCGGGATCAGGCGAGGAGGAACGTGAACTATTTAGCCATAAAACTTAATTTTTTTTTTTTTCCCCCTGCCATCCATGATAAGCATCTCTTTGTGCAGGAAGGTGGTAGGAGGCAGGAGGAGTGGGGCTGCTCCTTTCACTGTTGAGTCACCATTGCCAGGTCCAGAGGGATTCTGGGCTCCTACAGAGGAACGTATTGAATTTTGTTTCCTTCAAAATGTTGAGCTCTGGCCAGTAAAAGCTTTGGTCTCCTTGAGAATTTTAGGAATGCTGTTATGGAATTTTGTCTGGTGAGCTGCTCAAGAGATTCGAATCGATGAGTTAGTAATGGGAAGTGATACCAACAGCTGATAACTGGGTTTGGGGAAGTCATTATAACTCATTTGTGTTTTCCAAGGCTGAAGTGTTGCATGATGCCCTGGCTGCAGGAGGACACGATGTCCTGCTAAAGTGTAGAGAGATTAGGCATGCATAAATTGAATTAATCACACATTTTTCTAGTGCAATCATTCTGTTAAAGGAACCTTGTGAGTAAACCAAACAAAAATGGATTAAGTTGTTTCTGTAGCTACTTGTTGGCCCTCCACCAGCGTGCCTTTGCCATGGAGTCAGTCCTCAGTTTGGACAAGGTGTGAGCCAAAGAGCTTTCTCATTTACATTGGCTGTAAAGGCAAATGCATGAAAGGGGGATATTACAGGTTATGATTTCTGTAGGAGTTTGGGTTCCAATATATAATGTGGCCTGTCTTATTAATCCAGAAAAAAAAGATCATAAATAAAAGAGGGCTCTTGCAGTTCCCCACAACTAGTATTGAAACATTTTCTCCTGATTCTAAACATTACAGAATAAAAATTATTTTAGCCTGGGTAAGTCTCTTCCCAAAGAAATCCTAATAAATCAGCCTTATTTTTCTCTGTGAGCTACTACTTAAGAAATAAGCAGAGGGAACTGAACCAGAAAAAAAATTAAAACTGTCTTTTTGTTTCCATTTTTTGTTAAATTATATGAAAAGTTTAAGAAAATCATGATGCTGTCCATCTAGTCTGTTTGAGTTCATGTTGGTGGCTCATTTCTTCTCAAAGGAACAGCATTAATTAGGTGTATAGAAAATTTATCTCACGGCCTTCATGTGATGACTTGGGTTGCAATTGGTTGTATTGCAGGGAAATATTCTTAACATAATTAGTATTTTTATAAGCAAACATGAAAATCTATGGTAATGTGCTAGGTTGTGTGAAATTTTGGTGTATCCTGCTTATAAGCTGCTTGCTTTGTCTGCTCACTGACATACCTGAAGGAGGACAGGTCAGTCCTTGGAAATGTTAAGTACCATCCCATCTTTAATGCCAAAACGCCTGGTTTTGGGAGAATCTGGATTTTCATCACCAGGAGAACTTGAGGGGCCTTGGTGGTCACCTGGGGGCGTGGATACTTTTGATGCACTCCTGAAGGTGCAGTAGAAGGGGGGGAGGGGGCTGCTGGTTGCGGAGAGGACTTTGGGGTGGAATAAGCAAAAAAAAAAAAAAAAAAAAGAGAGTGAGAAGCCTGAAAAGATGTGAAACCTCAGTTAGGGGTGTGTCTGAAGGAATTCTCTCTCCAGTAGGATCTGCTCACTTGGCAGGTTTCAGCTACCCCAGAATTTGTTTCCTCAACTAAAGCCACTTCATATGCAACGGCTTGAGTTGAAACAAATCCCTGTATTCAAATAGAGGGAGAAAAAATCATGTCGTTTTTCTGCTAGCAAACCTCCTTTGGCTCATAAATGATTAAATCTAACCAGATTGCCAAATAAATCTGCCTGGGAAGGTAAAAGCAGGTGTGAGAGCATGCCTCACACAGGTACCGATGATGTCACACGCCTTTTCATCAAGGTTTCATTTAATTTGCACTTTATTTTTTGCTTTTAGTTGCAAAGTTAAATCTGGAAAGGTCATTTGAAAAGCTTCAGATTATAGATCTAAAGCCCTTTTAATCTTTTCTAATAAATAGCTGAATGGGGAATAAATCTGTTGGGAGCTCAGAGTTGAGCCCTGATATCGAGCTCAGCTATCTGATACACAAAATGTATTTGTAATTGTAATTCAACGTCAATACACAACACTTTAAAATGATCTTGCCTATAATTACATTAAATAAATTTAGCTTAGAAGAAAAAGCGAATGATTAATAAAACTGGTTTAATAAAGGAAACATTAATTGGATGTGGCAGCTTGACGGATTCTGTTACCGGGTACAGGATTATAGAATCATTATTATCATAAAAGTTATTTAGGCACAATTGGAAAATACCAGTTTTCAGTGAAGCTGAGCTGCAGTTCTTACAGGTTCCCAATAATTCTTCTGTTCAGAGATTTCATTTGAATGGCAAGGAATGTCTGTCTGTATTTGGTGTCTCGGTAAGTCAGGGTTTTAAGAAAAGCTTTGCATAAGAAAGACTTTAAAGCAATTTGATTTGGGAAAGACAAACAGCATCAAATGGAAATGCCAGTGTCTGAAATGCTGAAAATTCTCTGGGTTGCACTGATGCTATATATGACATTGTCTAACATCTGAGTAGCCTTCAAAGCCTTTTTTCCCCTAATTCCATGTATAATTAAAAAGCAGCTTCCTCTAGTTCGTTAACATTTAGTGTCTTGCTGGAGCAGTGTACTTTTATATTTATTTAAATGGCTAGAGCCAGCCTTAATGGAGACTGTAATAACTTCAAATATTAAATCTCTTTTGTACAGCTAACACTTTATTTTGAGACAGTGTTCATCTGCCCTTGATGAATACCAACTTGAAAGTGGATATGATCCCCAGAAGCTCCTTATTACTTTGTAGGCCGTTCAACTGACTTTCACCATCTTCTTCTAATAAATTATACTGTAGCTAAATCCCCAAAGTGAAGAAGAGCTGTGGCTCTGCGAGCGTAATGATGGCATCTCTCTCTTTTCACAGGCTTTTGGAAATGCAAAAACAGCCCATAACAACAACTCAAGTCGCTTTGGCAAATTTATTCAAGTGAATTATCAAGAGACGGGCACCGTGCGAGGGTGAGTGGGAACTGGGTTGAAAATGCTGCACGTGCTCCTGCTTGCTTCAGGAGCCCAAATAAATAGGTTGTTGGAGGGGGTACGTGAAAAAGATGTTTATTTTTCTTCAGCCACTTTGTTTTCCAAAACGGAGTAGGGGAAATAAAAAAAATATATTTTTTTTAATATTTAAATCCATTGGAATGAAAATGTCAGTGTATCCGAGCTGCAGGTTGAAGTGTGAATACACCTGAGCTGGATTCAAGCCAGCTGAGCTCTCCTTAATCATGATTAAGCTGAAATGGATTTTTTCCTCTTGAGATAGCAGGTAAGGGAGGAACAGGGATAGTTTGGGGTAGGGTGGGTTAGGGGGCTGGAGCATATGGTAGGTAGTAGAGGCTGAGTGAGCCGGTTTTCCTCAGGCTCAGGAGAAGAAAACAAAGGCAGGGTTAATCTCCAGCTCCCTGTTGCAGTTGTGATAGAGCAACACTCATTTGATCACTAATTCCCCATATGTTTCTGTCTTTATTCTGAAATCTGTCTCTAACCCAGCCTTTGTCCAGTTATTTTTTTCCCTTGGGATGCTTGTCTCCATCGTGGTTCTTTTCAGTTTATTTCAGCGTCTCTTCTGCTCCTCAAAGCTCACAGGATGTCCAGCTGTGACTCAAAACTCCTTTCTCCTGGGGGAAGGTGCAGCAGAAGTGCTGCTTGGTTGGAAGCTGATGGTTGAAACCTTCTGGGTGGGCTTACCTGAGCCTGGCTTTTACTTTGGCTTTAAACAATTCCTGCATCATCAGGTCATCACGGTCCCTCAAGCTACCTTTAAGTGAGCAGGGCTTCATTAAGTCTGCTTTTTGTCCAGGTTAATTAACTTGGTTGGAAAAATGAAGAGTCAAAGTGGCATTCCAGAGGTTGTATAATTTCTGCAGCTAGCTAAGAGAGCTCTTGCTGAGGCTTTGTTGTTATTTTAGAGAACTGCTTTTAAGTTATTTTTCGTTCTTCTTTTCCAGCAGAACAGTATCACACAAAGAGCTGCCATTAATTTTTAAAATGAGCTTGAGTACTTCATGTACCTTCCTGCTGTTTTTTTCATCCTACGTCAAAGCTGATGTTCTTTCTCTTTTCCACCTCCCCCACCCCCCTTCTTTAATTCTGGTGAACAGTTCTCTAAAAAGGATAATCTCTTTTTTTTAAATGCCTGCTGAAATACAGGGTAATAAGAATCCAACAAATTCCTTAACAATGTGTTATCTTGGCATGTTCTTTCAGCTCTATGGAAGCAGACTCTATTTATGCTTGGCAGATAGGTGTAAGTAACCTTGTATTTGTATGCTCAAGTTTATAAAAAAGGAGGAATATTAAAAAAAAAAAACTTTCCTGGTCTTTGGTCGCATGGTGTGATGTGACTGTCCTGTGCTAGAAGCTTGCATTGCTGCCCCAGTGAAAACAAAGACATTTTTACAACTCTGAGCTGTTCCTGATGTTAGAGACCACAACTGTTTTTTCCATAGCCTTGCCAAGAAAATCACAAGTACTTTTTATTTAAAAAAAAAAACTTAGCATAGATTTTAAGCACAACCGGAGTTATTATCACCCTGTATTCTGCATATGATTTGCTTTGTTAAATGAGAATTTTGCTCTGTTCAGAGATGGAAAAGAGCAGTTGGATAATTGCCTACAAACCCTATGCATATAATGACCCCAAAACCTGAAGCAAATTTAAACTTAAGAGCTGTAATAGCCAAGAGATTTAGTAGCAGCCAACCCCACCCCATGAAATGAAGTCTTTGAAGATGTCTTTAAAATTGATGGAGCATGAGCAATGGCTCCAGTTAAGTGTGTTCCCACAAGGCTGGATGAATTTATTATGTCCTGCTCGATGATAAGCCAGTTCTGGAGGGAAGGTCTTTGCAACCTGTTCAGTCCTCGTCAGAGGATCAAAAGCCTCAAGATCTGACACGCTCCATAAAATTGCAGAAGAGCCAGATAGGAGACATTTTAATTAAAAACAACAGTGCACTGGTCTAAGGGTAAATCTCTGCAGTGGCAGGAGGCTGTATCTCAAATCTCATGAGCTGGGGCTTCGAAACATGCTGCACTTGGGTGTTTTGCATGTTGGTTTTTTTATATGAAATTCAGTCTCAGATTTCAGATGATGTTTACCTGACACACTAAGTACAGGCTCTGCAGCATGTTTAAATGAGTGTTTGACATGAAATTGTACTCTTAGAACTCCTTTTCTTGACTCACAAAGGTAGATTTGACATAACTGACAACAGTAAATAAAGAGAAAATATTTGCAATGTGTATTTTACCAAAATACCCTTTTAGTTGAATCTACAGAAAGCAATTTTTTCTTTTTTTTTTTTTAATTTGCCCAGATTTAAATTTACTAATTTGGACCAGATAACCTCTAGAAGACCTTTCCAACCTAAATAATTTAATGAGAATGATTTTGTGAGGGGGGGGTCTATAACAGGAGCAGAATTCATAGGGGAAGGGGTGAAATACCAAGCATGGTGGATGTGATCCAGGTTGTTGTGCAGCAGACTGCTTACTTGCTGCCTGGGGGTGGGAGTGGGACCTGGGATATTTGGATCCCTTTTTTATTCATCAGCTCATAGAGCCTGCAATGAATTTATGGCATTAACTTGGAAAGGAAAAACTGGTTTGGGGTTAGAAAGGGAATACAAAAAACCCCTGGTTGATGAGGAATATCCAGAGACAATTCTCAGCTTCCTCTCAGGGACGAAATAAAATAAAACCTTTTGGGTGCAGGTCATACAGATTAATAATACTGCCTGTCTGTCTTTGCCTCCTGTCCAGACAAATCATCCCACCAGGGGTTGATATGCTGTTGCCTGTAGCTTCTAAGAGCTGTGACAAAACCTCTGCAGCACATCCAAATGATTTATTTTCTTCTTTTTTTTTTTTTTTTTTTCCAAAAGGAGGGGAGAATTATTGAGAGGCAAGTAATAAATAGGCCTGTCTCCCCCATCTGGAGACCACGATGGAGAAGTGAGTGTAGTGGCACCTCCATGTCCTACCATGCCCAGTGTTCCTTGGGTTTCCCATCCAAGCCCCACTTGTAGGTGGCTGCTGATGGTGGTGCCACATCACCAGCTGTCTGTAGCTGGAAGAGCACAACTACGTCATCAAAACTGCCAATTACAGCCCTGGCTTCTAAATCCCTATCATTACTGGTTAGTATTGTTTGGAAGACAGAACCTGTCCAGGCTTGCTTTTGCTCTGCAAGCTCGAAAAAAGTATTTAATATGTAAATCAAACATCTTTAATGTAGACTCTTTGGATGAAATGTAAACTCCACGAAGGAGCTTTTGCAGTTGTTTATTTTTTGAGTGGAGCCACAAGTTAATAGGCTGAGTTTTTGTTGAGAAGTGGCTTTTCTGGATGAGAGAATGGGGACTTAGGGGCCTATTCTGCAGCTAAGTTTTATCTTGCAAGCTTTTGCACCCCGATGTATTTCTTGTGTGCAGAAATGTTGGTCTGCGAGTGATTTTATTTCGCTTTGGATTAAAAAGGTATCTGAGATTCTTTGGTGCTGTCAGAGTTTCCCCATGCACTCCCCACCCCTAGGCTGACGCATCTGAGAGCATGTTTCTCATATCCAAGTTAGTGTTGGCTTTGTGCCAAGCCAAAAAACCCTCAAAAGCCGAATATAATATTGGGCTTGTTCTGCCTAGGAAGAAATTTATATCGCTGAAGTGAAACAAGGCTCAAACTTTTTTTGTTTTGTTTTGTGCATACTAAGTCCTGGTAAAGCTGTGTGCAGTTAAGTTGACTACTGGGTCAATGAATAACACTTTTATTTCTTGCCTTCTAGAGCTTATGTTGAAAAGTACCTCCTGGAGAAGTCAAGACTCGTCTATCAGGAGCACAATGAACGGTAGGTCCCTGGATTTTCACCTACAGGGTTGGTTTTGACTTCTGTAGATGATGATAAGGTGGCACAGAGAGCTTATACCCTGGGGAATAAAGGGGGATGTAAAGGGGGAATGAGGTTTGTCACGCTCCTTACGTTGTGCTTCAAAGAGAAATGATGCACTTTAGTCTTTGCTGCTTGGGGAGGAATGTACTGCCCAGGAAAAATCAACTCTGTATTTTAGTGACAGTCCTTGACTTACATTTCCTACTGTCTTCGTGATTCATGGCATATGGTTTATTACATACCATTTGTTTTCTTGTGCAATTTATAAGCTATTTAATATCTAATTGGGGGGCGTGTGTGGGAAGATGGTCTTTTGATTCTGTATTACACAATTATCCTCTCAGAAGGGCTTCAAGAAAAAGCTAAGATTACATAGTAAACAAGTTCAGGTCGTTCTTCCCTAACTGCAAAGTGTTATTTACATATCCCTTTCTCAGTAATTATTCTGATTTTAAATAGATTTGCTTCTTCTATTTTTCTTTCAACTCTTGACACTCTCTGTCTATCTTTTCCTTTTGGAGCAGATGTTGTGTGAGAAGTTTTCCTGAATGCTTGTTGGCTGATCCTGAAGTTAAATAGCATAGATAGCCTTGACAAATGTACTCTTGGGTGTTGTAAGATGATTAAACTTGGTTCCTCTTGGCAAGCATCCAACATAAAAGTGAAGTTTTAATTTTAGAAGTGCTGCTATGCTCGTAGTGTTAATCCATGTTAGAGTTGTCTTGAAGCAAAAGAAGTGTGTGTCATTTGGGGTGGTTTTAGTATTAGTAGTACTCAAGTATTTGGAATATTGGAGCAGCTGTAAAAATGGAAGATTTTTCCATTCCGTCTTACAGGACTGCAAACTCATTACCTTTTTAATAGGAAGAAAGTATTGAAAATAATAATTGTTTCTGCATTGCAAGGAAATATGTTGTTTTGATTCTCATAAATATGTAGGCATTACATTTCCTGGAGGAAAATGTGACCATGTCAGCTAAGAATTCTTTCAGTAAAATCTAGGGCAGTTGGATGTCCTTGGATGGAAAAGAGCAATCTCATTCTCTGGTGCTTAATTCAGTCTTTCACATCACTGCAAAATGGGGATAGGCCATTTCTAAACAGTGCTTGGGTCTGAATTTGGAAGCTGGAAAATCAGGTTATGGGTTTTACCTGCGTTGCTCTGCTTAATGCTGCCGTTTGTTTTGAAGTCTTAACACCTTTTTTTTTTTTTTTTTTTTTTTCTCCATTTGTCACCAGAAACTACCATGTATTTTATTACCTCCTGGCAGGAGCGAGTGAGGAGGAGAGATCAGCATTTCATCTGAAGCAACCTGAGGAATATCATTACCTCAACCAGGTGGGAATACTCCATAAGAATACAGCACACTGTCTTGCTTTTTCTGCTGCTGCTGTCTCATGCTAATAAAATGTGTGGACTAGTAGGTACTATATACCTTATAGTATGAAAAAGATAAGTCTTTTTCATTTTTCCCCCCTACCTGAGGTATGTGAAATGTATTGTGATTTTACCTGTCGAAGGGAGAAGCAGTAGTAACTTACCTCTTACTGTGTGAATGGCATTTACTCATTAACATCCACCTGCTGAGCTAGGAAAAAAGGGGAAAATGTGTGATCCTAATAGCTCTTCAGGATATAACATCTTGTATGAGGTAGTCCTTATTTGGTAGCTTCATGGCTGGCTGTGAGCATGATCCTTTGAATTTAACAATATAATGTTTGATGCAAATAAAAGCAGTCAATCACTGAATATGTGTGAATTAAAAATGAGTGAAGTGGCCAAACAGACTTAGGAAAATCTGATCATTTTAGGTGTTTAGGATGTAGTTGTAAAAAAAAAAAAAAAAAAAAAGGTAGGAATGTGTAGTTAGATTATACATTGATTTTAACTAATTGCAACCTTCTTGGAGCTGAAAAGTGATTAGCAATAAAGAGTGATTTAACCTCTGAGACAGAGAGAAGCTTGTATACATTGTGCAACTCAAAGAACCTTTAATCTTTCCAGAATAGAATTTAACTCTGGAATACATCTCAGTTACCCAGAGCTTTTTAAAGACCTTTTTGAAGTGGGCTATTGTAATATTCATGATTCTACCCAACACACAGCAGGATCAAGAAATTCAGACAAATGAGTAACATAATAAGAACTGAAGGCTGTTTGCTCACCCTCTTTGTGCCTCAGGTACTGATTGGGAAACATGGTGTGATCTTCACAACTTTTGCAGCAGGAAAACACCAAGATTGAACATTTTGTCATGGATTTGGTTGGGCAATCTAATAGTTTTGTGTTAGTCAAAAGCATTGCTTTAATTGTAGCCTTTCTTTTTTTAAAAAAAGTAAAAGCAAAGTAAAATTTGAAATCCAAGTGTGTAGAAGTAGTAGGAATGCAAGAATTTATGTTGAAATCTTTATTTTAATCTGAATTAGGGTGCTGTGGGCATGTAGGCTGGAGAAGGGTGCTGAGGTGCATCCAGGGAAGGTAGGCTCTGGGCTTGCCCAAGCACAATGTATGAACAGTAGTGAAAGTCAGAATTTGTAAGGGATTTGTTACAGCAATTTATAAAAAATTAATAATAAGGGTTAGTGATAGTTACTGATAACTATGGGAAAATTGTTTCTTGAGATGTGTTGAGGGCATAATTTCATTTTAAGGCTTTCTGACAGTGCAGTAACTGCTTTCCTGTGCCTCACAGGCAAAGGGGAAAAAGGCAAATAAGGACTCAAAATAGGAAGTGGAGGAATAGGGAAGGAAACTTTGGAAACATAAAAGAGGGAAGTAATAAAATAATCCCTGGGCATTTTCAGTAGTTTATTGAATGAGTCCTAGGGAAATCCCTGCCTTTTTAAATGGCAGAAACTGAGCTCAGATATGAACCTAAGTGTTAAAAAATTAAATATTAAAATCAGAAAGCTATAAAATATTGAAGCAGGACCTTTAACTCAAGGACTGACTCAAGCCTTGATCCAAGTGTTATTTACATTCTCCCAGGTTCCTCGGCTGACGTTAGATTATACTAAACATATGGGCATTTTGCATTGCAGATAAATACTCTGTTCAGATACTTCACCAAAACACATTGTTATTTTGTTGATCTGCAAATACAGGGAGCAGTTTTGGAAAAAAATATTTTAAAAAGAATTTTTTTTTAAGTAAATAGAGTTAACCTATCCACTGATTTTTGGATGACTTTTCCGTATCTCATACCAATGGCAGGTACACCTACCATTGCATACCCTGCACCTTGCTGGAGATTTTCTGTGCTGGTTGTTCCCATTTATCCATGTTGAAATAGTGCCTTAGATCCTTATTGTAAATTCATCATGAGCTTTGATGCCATGTGTCTCTCCCTCTTGGGACTGGTCACTGACATGTGCTTTGACTTCACGCAACTCCATCTCTGTCTGATTGGAAAAAGATACCAAGTTCCTAAAGAGCTTTCAAGTGTTGCTTTCAAACTGGATGGAGAATCACCCTTACGTGTGTCTAGAGCAGAGACTGAGAGCAGAAACAAGTCTGCTCTTCAGTCTGATTTTCCATCAATGGCTCTTCAACTCCAGGCAAACCAAAGGTTCCTCCCAACTGTGGAGAAGACAGAAAAGATCTTAAAATTCATGAAGCTTAATTCATGAGAGGTTCTCACTGTCTTGAAAGCACTGTCAGCAGGAATCGGAGCACTGCGAATGCAAAAGCCTAAATCTTACCTTGAAAAAAAATAAATAAACAAGGAATGACAATGCAGAATAACAATATTTATTTTACCTGGAGAGTCAGTGTTACTGCCCTGATTACAAAGCAGGTAGTGGGAGTTATTTTGGGTCTGAACACTGCTTAACCCAGTCTGCCTTGCTTTCAGATGACAAAGAAACCCCTCAAACAGAGCTGGGATGATTATTGCTATGACTCTGAGCCGGTCAGTACAAGTACCCATGTCTTCTGTGTTGCTGGTGCAGGGCTGCTGCTCACTTGAATTTGTTAGGTGCACCAAGACCTGAGCAGAAAATGAAGTCAGGATTTAACCTATTAATTGCTTTCTCCTTTCCTCTGCCTTGCAATGGTGATGATTGTGACAATACATCTACTTTCTTTCCTTCCCTTTTTTGGTTCCTTCCACCTGGAAAGCTTCTACAAGGGCTAGATATGCTCATCAAGTTCTAGCAAACTGAGGGATTTTTTTCTTCCTTCTTGTTATAATAAATTGTGATTTATGGAAAGTGTGATAAGACAGCAATGTGAGAATTGAAAGTACTTTCTGATTAAACAGCAAATCTTGAAGCCTTAGCAGATAGATCAGTTGATGGGGATTGTAGCAGTGTATCTACTCTCCACCTTCCAGAGGAAAAAAAGACAACCCCAAAACCATCCCCCCAAACATCTGTGAGAAAAACAAATCCTGATATTATTCTGAACACAAAAACAATTCCTTCTCCTAAAATAATTCTGCTGAAATTATCTTTCTTTCCAAATGGATTGACCCAAAAAAGGGAACTGGGAAGCATCTCCTGTGAACTTGAGTCAGAGGTGGTGGTTTTGGTTGGTGACGTCCCCTGGGTGTCTGTGTTGGTCTCTGGTTGGCTTTGTCTTGCATGGGGAAGCATGTTTCAGATCAGCTGCATGTTGTTCCTGCTAATCTTGTTCTCTGCTTAATAGTTGTCCAACTCTAGCTGATGTGTCTGGAAGAGTAAGAGGTAATCTGTGAAGGAGCTGGGTTTCACTTGGGATAAATAAATGTCTCCACAGCAAGATTTCAGCTGCAAAATCTTTAGGAGGGGAGGAGGGAAAGGGAGTTTAACTCCTCAAGGTTTAAAAATGTTGAATATTGTCTCAGCATCCTTAATACATCAGCACTCTTAAAAACATCCTGAACTTCTCCCAGTAACCACAGACTGAACCCACTGCGGATGTCCAGTTAAGAGAGAACTGCTATTTTTAATATCCTCTTAAACCTTCTGTGGAAATCCATGGATTGCTTTAATGTGATGACAGTGAGCAGGGTATTTCCTTTTTCAGAGAAACCAATTGCCCCATCAAAATATTAATTATGAATTTGATGTGTGGGCACAGATTTTGTAATGTTTGTCTGCGCTAATATCAAAGAAACTCAATTTTTAAAAATAATTATCATCCATTTATCATCTGCTAGGAAAAAGTGCAGAGCTGAAGCACAGCAGAGAGCATCTGCTTTTAAGTTGATCATTTGCAAAAGGCCTTTCCATGCGGATTAATGAGCTTGGCAGTTCTTATGTAAATCATTAATTAAATTACCTTCGGGGTAAACTGTGCTACTTTGGAGTTGTCCACGGTATTTCCCTGTTGACCTCGTGACTTACTTTTGGATGGATGATGCCACAAAATGAAATTGCCTCCTGGAATATGGAGGTCACTAAAAGTGACCCTTGGACTCCTGAAAAGTTGTAAAAAACTCTTATTTGCAGAAACTGGGGGGATGTTACTGTCCTGCAGGCTCCAGGTCCCACCATAATGGGTTTTAAAACTGTTCCAGGGTTTCCTCAATGGATGGGTAGTGGCAGAGGAAACCATTTGGCCTGAGTTGGGAGAGACAACTTCTTTTACTTGTATTTTATGGTGTAAATTATTGACCTGCTGATCTCTGATGATCTTGCAGATGGATAGTGGGGTTGTCTTCATTGCATTCCTTTGGATAACTTGTACAGAGAGCTGATGTGTCTGTTAGAATGGATCATTTCCAGTAGTCTGTTCCACATCTCTAAATGCACTTTGTCCCTGAGATGTTCAGTTGTTGTCCCTGAGAACCTTCTGTAAAAAAAATTTTATTTTCTTATCCAGTTGAACTTCTCTAGCTTGTAGTTGGGGAAACAGAACAGTTAGGTTTGAGTAGTCTCCTGTGATGGAATAAAGATTCTGCCTGTGATCAATTGCATATTTCTCTGATGCTGCTATGGAGTGGGATGAATAGGTGCTTGGAGAGACAAAGCTGATGATATAAAATACCTTTTTTCAAGGTAGTCTGCATTTTTCTGTATTTATGATTTATTCTGTGCCCTATGAGTACAAGTAACAGTCATTGTCCTGTGGCTACTTGGTACCTGTTCAGTGATTTTCAGTGTCGTATTCACATAACTCTGTGGAGTGCAGACTTTGAGAATTAGTTGGTGTATATTTGCTCACGTGGTAAATATGATTTACAGACAAATGGCTGAAAGAAACTGTGTGGATGCAGATGCTTAATTGTCACTGCAACTGCAGCTGTAATTTTTAATTGATGTACCTTGATTAACTTCTAGAAAGTGTCTTAAGTATTAGTAAAACATTATGAGGTTTGAGATAACACTATTGTGTGGTGCTAATTTTGTGTGAACTAATTTTGATTCAGAGGTTGACAATTTTTATAGGCAGCAATGGGAAAAAGTATTAAATAAGAGCTACAAAGAGGGAATAATCAATAATCATTGGGAGACTCATGGTAAGCCAAAGCAGAAGGAACTTGGCATTAATAGTTTATATACTTGTTTAGGGAGTATTTATGTTCCCTAAATATTTGTACAGGACAATGTTAGTTGTGTGCAGAGTGCCATTGGATATCACTGAAAATATCAAGAACTACTCACGGGTTTGGGGTTTATCTGAAAATATAAAATAATCAGACACATTAGCTTCAAAGAAATATAAAATGTAATGGATTTCAAATTCCTTCACTGTTCATATGTTAAGAAAACTTCTTGGTAGTTAGAATAAAATTAGTGAGAAATCTATTTAAAGCTTTCCCTTTCCTATCCAGGATTTAATTCACTCATATTTTACATTAAATTACATTAATACTTTTGGAAAACAGAACTCTTTAGTTATAGGAACTCCTGATGCATCAGGACTTAACACAGACTAAATTGCCTAGAAATGTGTAACATGACTTCATATTGTTACTTCAAACCCTTTTTGTGTGCTGATTGTACCACACTGAGGAACTCTCTCACCGTATTGTTAAAATGCTGCAATTCCACTCTTGCTTTAGAGGTCAAGCCAAGGAATTAAGGATGTATCTTCAGTAAACATTAGCCAAAAATGTTTATTTGGAAAAAATATACCAATGTAGTCCTCAGCTGTTCCTCATAATGCCAGTGGAGCCTCCTGGATATCTCATTTCCCAGTGCCAGGTTGGAAATGTTCAAATTGGTGATAAAAAGCATGGAGATCCCTAAGTGAGATTGATGAATTGTTGACTTGACCATCTGGTCCTGTTCTGATAATTTCTCCCTGTGCTTAATCTCTCTGTTTCAACCCAACAGGACTGCTTTTCTGTGGAAGGGGAGGACTTGAAGCATGACTTTGAGAGGTTACAACTGGCCATGGAGATGGTGGGGTTTCTTCCCAAGACTCGCAGACAGTGAGTTCATTTTCCATGGTTCAAAGATGTGATGAGTTAATACAACCTCCAGAATCAGTGAGATAATTTGCCTGACTTAAGCTAAAGTAGCTGTTGTGCTCTACCTAACACATCAGGCTGGTGAGAAGGAATAATTGGTGAGAAATAGCCCAGAGAAGCTGTGGCTGCCCCATCCCTGGAAGTATTCAAGGCCGGGCTGGATGGGGCTTGGAGCAACCTAATCTAGTAAAAGGTGTCCCTGCCCAACAGAGAGGGTTGAATTTAGATGGTCTTTAAAAGTCCCTTCCAACCCAAACCACTCTATGAATAATGCCACTTGACTGTTCATGCTATAAAGGAATAAACAATTTAAAGATACCAATAAAATATGCCCATTGTTACTGTAGTTAATGTATCTGTAAATGAAGTGTGGACAGGAAGATGGCATCTTGAAGTATTTTTCAATTGTTCTTGAATAGTCATGCCTGTCATTAATCTAGACCCTGATTTAATCAGAAATCCTGGTTATTGGTCAGCATACTTCATCCTTTGCATGCAAATGCTGGTTCTTCAGCCTCATTTCCAGCTGGCCTTTGTCCACCAGTTCACTGGAAGTGCTGGTTGAAAAACTGAGCTTTTTAATTGGGTTGCAATCCTGCCTTCTACTGACTGCTTCAGATGAGGCTCATCTGCAAAATCACAAATGAATTCCTCTTAGGTTGATCATTGGCTTGAAAGTCTTGAGCAGATTTAAATCAATTTGACAGCTCTATTACTAAGGTTAGGAAAAAGCACAGAAAAATATATGTGAAAAAGTACATCAGTAGCTGGAACACAAGGAGGAATCTTGTACTTTTTTTGAGTCTGAATGTTCGAACTATAATTTAATGAGCAGGGTTCCTTTCCATCTGGAATTCTGGAGGTTTATGTGGGAACAGAATTATGGCTTTGTACTAACAGCATTTGAAACCCTCTTCATCACCTTGGGTGAATTATTGAGATGCTAACATATAACTTTTTTTCTTGTTTGTTTGCAAGTGGGGGTTGCCTCCTGTTTTTTAAGCACCATTCTTACATGTATCTGAGCTGGCAGTTAAAAGCTCCTTGCTTCAAGACATTGTCCTGCCTTCTGCTCCCACAAGAACTTTCCCTCCATTTAATTTCATTTCCCCCTTTTCATTTTCATTAGCTCATCCGTTATCCCAAACTTGGGAGAAATCAATTAGAAAATGAAGACTGCATGTTCTCTGTCCATCCCACACATGTGGAGAACCCCAAGTACACCTCCTCCTGATGTAAATCTGTTGTACATCAGCGTGCTCCTTTATCTTGCATGAGTAAGGTTTCAGTGACAAAGTATTTCTAAAGCCCATTTAGGAGGCAGTAAGGGAGTTGAGTTGATAGAGTAAAAAGCAATCAATGCCAGCCCTGAGCAGAGCTGGATGTCTCAGTAAATTCATGCTTTTTTTTATTTACACTACAATAACTTTTCTTGGCACACAAGGTTTTGTATTTCTCTTAGTTAATTTTGCTTGTCAAAAATATGATGGATTTTCTGTATGAGGAAATGAATTCTGCTTGGCTTTGTACAACTGTTACAGGAATAAGGAACTACCTTCAGCTGAGTATAAAAAGGACAGACATTTAACTATTGCTATACTCTTACGAGTGTTCATGGCAAAACATGGGGTTTCACCTTTGTGGAAACAGTTGCAGAAGAGAATTTTTTAATTATTGCATCCCTATAATTCACAATGAGGAATCAGTATCTCTAATTTAGAGATAAAGAAGGACTGGTGTGGTGAGGTGAAGGTGTGTTGGCTGGTGGCATGGCTAGGAATCAAACTTCATTTTATTCCCTTTTTAGCTCTCCAGAGTGAGGAAATAGGGACAAACAGTTTATAGCTGAAGTTAACCATGACTCAGTAGTCTGGAATAGCTATTTTTCTGGTTTTTTTAAGAGTGAAGATATAGCTTAAAAATTATCAAATTAAAACAAAAATTAAAAACCCAGCTGGATAAATTTACTTGACATGGAATATCTTTTCTCTTTCTTAGTATGCTTATATATTATAAATATATTTCTGCTTTTTTGTACAGGCTCCCTGCCTGGCACTAGATCTGAGAAAGTGATAAATCCATGTGCCAAGGGGTTAAGAAGGATCACCTATGGCTGAGCCCAGTCTTCCCCTAAATTTAGGCAATTGCATGACGAATATCTAGATAACCTCAACATTTTTTTTTTCTTATAATATGGGGTGCCGTTTTATTTTGTGAGGAAACATTTGGAGATTTGGGACATAAATTGTTTTGGGAATCAAATATGAAGATGGGAATTGGATGTTTGGGATGTTGTTTACTTTTGCATAAGCTTTATGAAAAAACCCCAGCCAAGTGAAAATGGATTTTCTCTGTTTTCTTTAGAATTTTCTCTCTGTTGTCAGCGATCCTACACCTGGGTAACATCCAGTACAAAAAGAAAACTTACCGGGATGACTCCATTGATATTTGTAACCCTGAAATACTTCCTATTGTGTCTGATCTGCTGGAGGTAAGCTTTGCTTTCTATCCAGTAATGTCCACACCTCTGCTTTGTAATAGAGTTTATTTTCAGGTTCACTGAAGAGTAAGTCCTCTTGTGTTACCATTCATATTTGCCAGTGAAAAGAAAATTTTTAAATGATGTTTTTAATGTAGGATTTTCTCCTATTCTTCAGCTTCAGGTTAAACTGACTGCGTGTACTTTCTCTGTGATTAATATTTAGAAGACTGAAAGCCAGTCCTAGATGGAAAGCAAAACTGTCACTGAGCACAGTTTAGCTGCCAACCATCATCTCCTTCACCAAAATTCCCTGATGCTCCTGAAATCTTTTCTGATATTTATATAAGAAACTGGAGCAATTGTAAGACCACCAGCCCAGTCTGCTGGTTCAAGTGGTGGCTGAAGGAGGGTGCTGAGCTCACTCACAGTGTTTTGCTGTCTGTTGTTCCCCTGCAAGCATCCACAAAGATTATATTAGAGATGCTGGAGGTTGCAACTCATCCCTTTAATATCTGTTTATGGACGTATTACCCATGTGTTTATCTAGTTATTTTGGGAACCTGTTGATGCTGTCTGCTGTGTAAGACCCTTTACCAAAAGCACTTTGTCCTCTGTGAGTCACCACTGTGCCAGTGTAATTTGGGAAGGGTTTGTAGGTTTGATCTTGTGAAATAAATTGCTGGGTTTGCATGTGTGCTGTTGCTTGTCCTGAAAGTTACATTTGTATGGATAATTCATCCATGGAATTGGAGGAATTGGTTGCCTCCAAGTGTAAAGTTTCCAATAGACCAACTCCTCCATCAACTGAAATAAACCCAGAAATCTCATATTTGGAAGAGGGTTGGTTTCTCATTCTGAATTGCATAGCCTCAGAACCTGAATAGATCTCTTGCCATTCTTACTAAAATTTAACCAAAAGAAGGATTAAAATGTTCAAACAGATGAAAAATGATTGCCAAAAGCACCCATTATACTTTATTCATTAGTTAGCTATCCTTACAACTCCAAATTAAACATAGTGACTTCTTTTCAGCCAGAGACCAAAAAAAAAAAAAGGGGGGTTGAAACATTTGACAATTTGTATTTTGTCTCATTTGAGTAATTATTTTTATTATTTTGTTTTGTTTTGGGGTTTTTTTTGTGGTCACTGAACAGTTCAGTTTTGCTTTCTGCACTGTTGTTACTGAATACATGAATTGTCTTGAACACGCTACTAATTCCCTCTCCAGATCTTGGCATTACTTGCTAAGACTGAAAAATCATCTTGGATTAAAAAAGCTATTATGTGACAAAGAGTTTAGCTTCTCATGCAGCCACTGAGTGCTTGGCAGGATGGTCTTGAGCAAAGCAAAATGATGGAAGAAACCAGCTTCGCTGTGATCTGATATCTGCTGACTTTGGGGGTGTTTTCCTTTGGTTTGGTTTGGTTTTGTTTTGTTTTTTTTTTGCCTAAATGACTTGCTGGATTTCTACAGTCATGGATTTGACATGGAAAAGGGAAAACCTCAATTGGACTTGGTGGAAGGCTCTGAGAAGCAGAATCTGAATTCACCATCTCTGGGACTAGTAAAGGGGAGGGAATGTAGTTTCCTACTGCACCATACTGATGGGGCCATGGCCTTCACGGGGAGGGAAGGACCAGACATCCTGTCTGAAATGAAAAGTTTAGGCAAAGCTAAGGTGTTTTCTGCCTCCAGAGAGAAGTCTGGCTCAAATTATCATGAGGTGCCTGGTTTGTGTTGGAGCCTCTGAGGGCAACCAGGGAAATTTCCTTGCTGCAGCAATTCATGCAACAACCCTGACCAGCTCTCTGTATAACAAGAGTTGTGTCCCTGTTAAATGTAGTCAATATGCAGGTGATGCTCTGGGATGATTTTGATTTTTCTTACATATCTACAACCCCATCCAGTATGTTTTTGGTTTATTGAAACATTCAGACCAGTGTTTGTTGAAAAAGCAAATTGCAATACATGGTTTTGGGCAGATCGTTGTTTCATTTGCAATAAGACCTGATTTTTTTTTTAATTTTTGTGATTTTTTTTTTTTTCCCCAAGAATAGACACAGCATGTAGATTATGTGAGGCTTTTGGCAGGTTTTTCATAGCCTTTGTTTAAATCCTGTGCCTTAGCATGATGTCAAGGCTGTCTGATGAATCAAGCAGACATGGAGTCCTGTGCAAGTGCTGCAAATATCTTAGATCTGCTGCATATATCATAGAGGATCCTGTGAAATTGGGAAAAACTTTTGTGTTTCTGGGGAAAAGCCTGGAAAGGCTCACTTGTGGACTCATTAAGAAAAGCAATCTATTAGAAATGATCCAGTGTCAGTTGACCTTGAGAGACTTTTTCCCCCCTCCCCCCTTAGAAGAGCAGGAACGTTTTAGTTGTCTATGTTTATTAATACTGGAAATTATTTCCAAGGATAGAGCATTGACTAAGGAAGAAAAATTATTTTTTTGCTCAATAGAGTAGTTTTATGTTAAGTTTTTAGGCTCAGTGCAACTAAAGGTAAATCTAGGTTAGCAAGTATCCTAAATTAGTTTTTCCAGATCTCTTTTTGTGTGGATGATGTTAGCTTTTGGACCTAATGTCTACGTCTGTAGGAGATCTTTGTGCTCAAGTTCTTTTTTTTTTTTTTTTTTTTTTTTCACTAAAAAATTGCCTTCAGCTTCCCAGAGGGAACCCACAGACACTGTGTGCTTCTCATGTGATAAACATCTTGGAAAGTAATTGGAGAACAAAAGGGAGGTGAGGATTGTGAGGCAGCCAGTGCTTGCATCCATCCAACCTTCTCTTCTGGATCTATTTTCTGGGTGAGGTTTTGGGCTGATAGAGTGGTTTGGGTTGGAAGGGACCTGCAAAGTTTATCTAGTCCAGCACTCCCTCAGTGAGCAGGGACATCTTCATCAGATACAAAGCTCTGAGCCAGAACTCGAGTCAGGTAACTTCTGCTTGTTTGAAAGCAAGTCTGAAGGTATGGTTCAGACTTTTGTCACGACACACGGATAGAAATCTCAATTTATTTTCTGCTGCACCCCACCAGGCAGCTTTTGAATGAGTGCTCAACACTGTCATCTCTCTCTCAAACATGGGAGGAGAAACACAGAGTGATGTTTTCTTGCTCTCCAGTTGGCTCATTTTTCTTCAGCTGCTCTAACATAATATCCCAGCATGGCTGGAGAGGCAAGCTCTCCCTGCCTTGGCTGCAGCCCAACCCTTGCAGGAGCCCACTGGCTGGCTGCTCTGATGACATTTATCACCGTGGCAGCGTTGCTGGTCATCCTTCACTGGGTTTTAGAGTTCCAGTCATCCAGCCCTCTCACCATTGGTTCTGCATGCATGCGGCAGTGAAATCTTCAATCTGTATTTGGTCCCTGTAATTAAGATATAAATTCCAATGGGCCATGTAGTTGTTTTTTTGAGGGAGAGGAGGACTTGCCCTTCAGCAGAAATCCATGGAACGCAGCTTAGAAATGCAACTGCCAGGGCACAAAATAAAGAGAGGAGTTTTGTTTTCCTCTTTGCTCATCTGCCAGGATGGTTTTTGTCTCTCTGTTTTCACTGGAGAGGGAAGCATAAGGGTGGATGTGATGAGGCAGCTGCAAGGATCTCCATGCACCAGGTGTCCTTAGTCATTGGCATGCATGGAGTGTGTCTTCAGAAAGCTCCTTGTTGGCATCAGGAGTCAGCTACCTTCAAGCTGTGACCTTAAATGAAAATTAGGATAACTTGGCTATACCTGTGGTGTTGGCTCTCAGAGGTGTTGAAGCAATCAAGATCAAGCTTCAGTGGGTGGTAATTGCAGGGAGATGCAGGGATTATATTCCTGTCCTTGCCAAGTATGTTTTTGTAGGAGAAGATGATGCAATGTGATAACCTCTGGGTCAGCTCATCTGGGTATTAAAACATCTGCAGGACTCAGCCATCAGGAGAGCAGAGGGAGAAGGAAACCAGGGCAAATGTTAGGTGGGCATGGCACAGCTAGTTGTTGAAACCTTTTAAACTCCCTGGGTTTGCTGATAAATCTGGGACTCAGAAGCATTTAGGTCTGTTAGGGAATCTTGCATTGGATTGTTTTGATTAGGAACCATCTAGTGTGCCTCTGCCTTCTTGCCTTCAAGAACTGAAAGAAGGCAGCATGCTGGCTCTGGGTTCTCAGCATCCCTGATTTAGGGTAACAGAAGGTGTAAGACTCACTTTTTTTTTCCAAGCTGTGCAATTGAGAGAGGGCAGGTAATGGTCCCACAGTCCCAGGCTGTTGGAATAGTGTCTGTGTTTTGTCTGTAGAGTGGAAATTTTTTGAAAAATTACCCTTTTGCTGAACAGAGAGGAATAGAACCCAAATGTGAAAACTTCCCATAGATTTCTGGGTGAACCAGAAGGTTTGTTGGGGTTTTGTGCTTTCTTTTGGAAAGTAAAATTGGATTGTAGGAACTGGAGGGTTTTGCAGTACTGGTGAGGATTAATGAAACAAACCTCAAGGTGCTGATGTTTGATATCCGATGACATAAACATTGCTGTCACATGAAGGCTTTCACCAGGTGACTTCTGTTTTCTTCCCACACCATAGCAAAAAGGTTTTGTTAGCAGCTGTTGCAGGAAAAGTCACTTATGTAGAGATGCTCTGGAGTTTTTTGCTCTCATGACAGGTGTTTTGATAGAAAGAAGTAGTTTTCTGTACAGAATGGCACCATTATTGCAATTGGGATTTCTTAGGTTCAGCTGGGTTGTTTGCATTGCTCTGCAGACTAATTTTTGGGTTAAATCAGCAAGTCAAAGTAGGTAAGCCACTCAGTTTCCCATCATCCATGTCAAATCCTAAATGGTTTACCTGGGACAAAAATATAGCCTTGGATTTGGTGCTTCTGGTCTTTATCAGAGATGTTCTGAGCAGGTCTGTTGCCTTCTTGGAGTCCTTCATTTAGGATAAGCAGTATGTACAGACTCCAGTACAGCTTCTCAAGTGATGATATCTCCATATCAGTCCAGAACTACTAACTCCAAGCTCAAAGATTTCCACCCAGATGAACAATTTCTTTTCTGACTTGGAAATTTAGCAAAGAGAAGTCAATGGCTCAAAGTATTTAGGTCCAACTTATGTGTAAATATATCACCATCTATTCTGGTAGGAGTTCCAAATTTCTCCAGGGCATATAAAAATAAGAGGGACCTCAGTCTGGCAAGAAAAGAGGTGGTTTTCTCCTGACAGTTTTTAGTTGGTAATAATTTGTTGGCAACGTTTACCTATTGAAGTGTCTGTATTTACATAACTGCTTTATTTTTTTGTTTCTGCAAGCCAGTCTGTTACAGCTGATTAGAGGCTGTTACTCTGCTATTGGCACCTGATATTAACTCCCTCAAGACACCAGTTCTCAGGTGACAATCATGTGCTTTTCAAAAGGTTTCTTCCTCTTTATAATTCCTCCCTGCCCTGAAAAACAGGAGGAAACCCCTCTTCTTGGAAATCTCTTACAATGATGATATGATTTTACTTGTGTGTAGATAATTTGTATGAAGTCATCTTGACCACACTAGGAAGTTGACTTCAGTTGCCAGCAAAAAGTGTGGGAGGGAGTTGCTGCAGTGGGATTGAAGGACACCAGTGGGAAATCTCTGGAAATGTGGTGACTGAATGCGGAAAATCAGGTTTCCTTGAATGCCACGGTGTCTGATTTCTGTTGCTTGATTTATGTACATAGTTCTTCCCTCCCACTCTCTACCTCGTTCCCATGCATTGAACATTAACTCTGCAAGGACTGGAAAAGGGGTTTCAAATGTTACTAAGAAATAATTTGTAGAAATGCTTATGTATATAAATTATATCTTTAAAAACCAATCAGATATTTTGTATGTTATTTCTAGAATAATCATTAACATCAGAATTTTTGTTTCAGGTGAGAGAAGAGATGCTGTTTGAGGCTCTTGTTACCAGAAAGACAGTGACAGTCGGAGAGAAGCTCATCTTACCATACAAACTAGCAGAGGTCTGTACATGATGCTGAGTGTATAAGGGGCAGCCCTTGGGATGGTCTTCATTGCTTTGAGGTGTGCAATCAGCTCTGGTAGAGTTTCAGTTTTTATTTAAATACGTAAAAACGATTCTAGAAAATAATTGACTTTGCTTCACCACTGTTCCTGGCAAGCAGGTTTGCACCTGATTCTGTGATGGTCTTGAACTGTTCTAATGACACACAATTGTGTAAGTGTTCTCCAAAGCAGGATGGCATGTTGCTGAGTGTGGATGTTAAGCAGTACTCTTCATACATAATTTCTTAAACTTGTGTCACTGATTCCTCCTACAGCAGAGACCTAAGACTTCCAGGAGATTTTTGGTGGGGTCCTAAATGCTGATGTTAGTCATGGGTTTTGTGCAGGCAGAGCTGGAGATCCTCTGTAGGAGATTCCTACCATCTTTTTTTCAGACCTCTCACAGTTTGTGTCCTCGTGTGATGCTTTGGAGCATCCACAAGCCCATCAGCTGCTCTCAGACTTGAGTGTAGTCTGTGCTCCTGGCACTGTGTGAAATGTTTGACTTCACTGTTATGGTCTGGCTCAGGATTACAATGTCAGCAAATGTGGGTTGTTTTGGTGGGGTTTTTTTCCAAATATGTAGTTTCCAGGAACTTTGAATTATATTTTGTGGCTGGTAAACAGAAATACCTCCGTTTTCTTCTCCAAAGTGAATAATGGCCACTGTTCTACTTTTTTTTCCTGCTTTTTGAGCACAGATTTTAAAAATTGCTAGGAAAATTTCAAATGTAACTATAACCACCCTTCTGCTGGAGGCTACTTCTCAGCAGCTCTGATGATGGAACAACATGCAGCAATGTGCTTTCAACCATCCCGCTGCAGAACTTGGCAGGTTGGATTGAACTCCTTCTTCTAATATTTATCCTGTGCCCCCAGGTTTTGTATTGAAACAGTGTGAAACAGTCTTAACTAGATGTTAAGATGCTTAAGTAGATGTTAAGATGTTTTGAGCTCCCCTTGCTGCCTCAAAGGGCTGTGCATCAATTTCTCAAGTGTTTTCCAGTATGTTTTTGGTGATGTGTCTGTTCATGGATCTCAGGTGGTCACTTACAAAGGTTTGTCACCAATAGCTAGGAATGAAAGATAAGGGTGTGGTGGTTGTGGTGACTGGGGAGGAAGACAAAGGATCACAAGTCTCTGATGGGAAAGGTTGGTGTGATCTCCATGATGAAATCAATTTGTCAGAATTGTGTTAAAGAAAAGACAGGCTCCACTCATGCTTTTTATTCACTGTCTTTCCAACATGAGCAGCATGACCTCACCAGATTTTATACCAGTGACCTCTCTGTCAGCAGCTTCACTACTGACTCGTGCATCCTCGTCCCAGTAAAGCAGAATCTGAAATGCTCTAACTGGAACCTCACCATGATGAGGTCTGGGGCTAGAAGCAGGAGAGGTTACTTAGATTCAGATCGATCTGAGTGAGGAAGGAAGAGTAGGATTGATTTGACATTTGGGGATTTTACAAAGAATATTGATGTCAGATAATCCCAGTCTAATAGTCACGACTAATTAGACTGGTGGCAATGTAGGGAATCAATGGGCTGGTTATTCTCCTGGTGTGTTTTACAGAGAATATTATAGTTGGCTCAAATGGATGGATTGATTGAGGTCTGGAGGATTTTCAGACCTGGCTGTGCCACCTCAACTTCTGTAACTCACAGGCAGCTGCCTTTCCCAGTAGAGCAGCTACTTTGTTTTTCAGATGTTGAAATGCATGATATTTTTTTGCATCACTTGTTGATACACTGAAAACTTCACAGGAATTTATCTGTGCTGCCGTGGCTCTTAAAGAAGCCACAGTGACATGGTAAAAATGTCATTTTGGCATGTTCTGGCTTTTTTTACACCACCAAGAACATCTTGGAACTACCGAAGAGCCTTCCCAAAGCTTTTAACAGGTTTTTATAGGCAGCCTGCACAGTGCAGCACTTTCCAAAAGCAGAGCAAAACCTCACCAACAGAAGGAATTCTAAGAAAGTTTACTTGGTTCTGAAACTTGTTATCTAAACTGTGAGTGGAAATAATAAATTATTGGGCTTTATGGGTGAGGTAAGTAGCATTGGACTTCCATCTCTGAGGTCACTCAGGATAGCAGGAGAGTTTGTTGTTGAGGAGATCGTTTGTCTTCTGCTGGTGAGGCACTTGCAGACCTGGGTTGCTTGGTTGTCTTCTGCCTCTTTATGGATCTTGAGCTATTAGTGAGGAGTTAAAAGTATAGAGCTTTAATTTGAAATAAACATTCTTATGTAAAAAGCCATGAGATCTTACTCTTGGGATGGCTTCTTGAGCTTTGATGATGTTCCAACGTGATAAGGAGACACACATACAGGTGGTTGGATTTGTCCATAGGGGTTCAGGCCTTGTTTTGCTTTCTGTACTCTGCTGATCCCTTTCATCAAACTGTTGGAAAATATGGGAATGACAACTCAGTGTAGAAACACTTCCCATGAAATGGCTGATGCTAATGTGGTCATTCTGTGATTGGAGCCTGGCACCTCTGAGATCTGCAACTTCAGGGTCCTGCCCTGACAGTCGTCATCCCCTTTTAATAACCTTGAATGGATTACTCAGGTGGCCCAGAGTAATCCTTCTCTTCTGAGTCTTGGAGGCATCAGAGCTGAGGTTGAAGTTGATCATACCACATCAAGCCTTTCCCATTTTCCCAAGCTGTAGCCCCACAAGCATACGGAGAGGGTGGCTTTGTGGGATTTGCAGTGATGCTGCATTCCTCTCTGTCTGCATGCTTGCTCGCTGCCTTGTTACTGTACACTGATTAGAAACACTGTCCTGTGGGTTGGGACTTTTTTTTCCTCCTTTTTTCTAAATAGTGGTTTGAACACTTGGCAACTCCTCATTTGAAGTGTTCTCCTTCATGACAGTTATAAATTTCTGTCAGGCTCTTCTCCTGCGTTTGTTCTGTTCACCTTTACAATAATTGATGTAAAACCAGATTTTATTCTGGCACGTTTTGATCCTTGGGTAAAAGGTACTGCAAAACATCCTTGTGGGGACAACTTGCAGGTTAGCTATTAAAATGCTCAGAGGGCTGGAGCACCTCCCCTATGAAGACAGGCTAAAGAAGTTGTTCAGCCTGGAGAAAAGGGGGCTTTGAGGTGACCATATAACAACCTCCCAATATCTGAAGGAGGCCAACAATAAAGTTGGGGTGGGGCATTATGCACGGGTAGGTAGTAAGAGGACAAGGGGCAGTGGTTTCATACTTGAAGAGGGGAGATTTAGGCTAGACATTTGGAAGAAATTCTTTAATTTGAGGACGGTGAGACACTGGAACACATTGCCCAGAGAAGTTGTGGCTGTTCCATCCCTGGAAGTGCTCAGGCCAGGTTGGATGGGGCCTTGAGCATCCTGGTCTGGTGGAAAGTGTCCCTGCCCATGCAGGGGGGTTGGAACTGGATGATCTTCAAGGGCCCTTCCAACCCAAACCATTCTTTGCTTCTATGGACATCCCAGCAGCCTGAAACCTACAGTGCTGAAGGAGACAGCTACAACCAATTCCTTTCTGTTCATGTTGTACTTTATTTCTGACTTTTGGGGGCTTTGCCCCCACAGCTTGTGCTGGGCTCTGCCCTATGAGTTGTGTGCCATTTTTAAGTCTGGCAGAAGTGTTGGCTTTGTCAACTTGGTTTCTTTTAATAAGTCAAGACCTTTTGAGTCTTGCATGTGTAGAACTGTTCTGCTGAATGACTTTGGACATTCTAAATCATTGACCTGTCATTTGACAGGTCAAAAAGTTATATTGAAGTCCAACAAAAAGGTAGGACTCCAACAGAGCAAAAGCACTGCCTTGTCTGTACCAGCAGTTGCCAGTGCTGTTGACTTCAGCTGAGCAAGTTCTTTCCAGCATATAGAGATTTTGTTTTACTCTGTTTTTCACAGAAGGATAGAAGATGTGTAACAGCAGCACCTCCTCAAGCAGAGCTGTAGCCTGGAGCAGACAAACTGCTGTGAGCAGAGCTCCCATTTCAAGCGGTGATCTGTTTTCTTGGTGTGTAGTCAGCACCTGTCCTCAGGGCATTACAGGGATTATGGAGCATGGGGTTCTTCAGGAAGACCCTGAAGAACAATGTGCCAGCAGGTTATTCTGATCATTCAGTAAATCTTGGTGTATTGTTAAGAGGTTGTGTCTGACCCGTGGTATTAACATTCAAGTACGGCCCCATGTTGGTGGAGCTACTGGTACTTCTGAAATTCAGGAGCAGCAGTCAAGAAGAAACCTGGTTTTGAAGGTACAAAATCAACAGTGGTTTGTAGTTGCAGCCTCTCTTTGCTGTGGCAAACATGGGCCTGGCTGGAGACCCCATGTGCCTGCAGCCCTGTGGGGAGAGCTGCCCCTCCGCTCGCTGTCGGCCTCTTCAGCGCCGCTTGAAATTGAAATGAGTGGGACACCACCTCCATAAATGATGCTTCTGTTTACCTCTGGCAGCTGCCTCTTATCTTCAGAGCCATGCTGGCTTGTCTGCCGCAGAGCTGCCTCCTGGAACCATTCATTTTTCCTTTTATAGTAGCTGGATGTTATTTTCATGCAGTGTTTGAAACGAGGGCGGAATCTGGGCTAGCGCTAAGGTTTCCAAGCTTTAGGCTTCAAAAAAAAAAAAAAAAAAAAAAAAAGGCTGATATGAAAGGCTGCAGTTGTGTTCCAGAGGTCTTGGTTCCTTGGCCAAAACAGCTGCCAACATCTTTATCAGGAGCAAAATGGTGTATTAACACAGCTAGCAACAGTTAATGGATTTTCAGAGGAAGCCTGGTGTATGCAGGCAGGGCGAGGGCAGTATTTGGTAAGGGTGAGCTCTCCAAGGCCACTGCAGTTAGTAAATCCAAAGCAGTGGTAAGAATTCTTTGGAAATGAAGATGTGACTTCTGGGAGCAAGAGAACCATCAGTGGTATCTGGGCTGATGTTTTGCTTCAGGTCTGTCTTGAGCATTTGGCGTTTCTCTGTAGCCCCAGTAGTCTTCCTGAGAAGGTAAAACATAGCAGGCACGTAGACAAAATAGGGGGAAATAGGATTTTGAGACTGAAAAAGCAGATTAATAACATCTGCTGTGGGTTGCTGTTGTCCTTGCCCAGGTGCATGCCTCTGGGCATCTTTTTCGTATTATGATGTGAACTTCTGTAGTCCCCCTCCTGAGGTAGGGAAGTTTAATAAGCCACAATTCAGGTAGTTAAAAAAATGAATAAATGGACAGATGTGCTAAATATTAAGAGGCTTGCTTGATGATTGGTAGGAAACATGCAGCCTATGAAGATGTGTGGCACTTGAACCAAATCTTTGTGGAAGACCTAGGGGTTGCTAAAAAACCTTTCTCCTGATCCTGTTTGTCATCTGGGCATCATTTTAAGATTAGTCTGTGCAAGGAACTGCCCTTCTGGACCAAGTCTGCTTTCCTGCTTCTACCTAAATAATTTAAAAAATTGAATTTTTTTTTTTTTTCCAGCTTATTGCAGGGCTGCAAGGCTCTTAGTTTATTCCTTGACTAGTTGTCAGGTACCTCTCTCAAACTCATTCAGCATCTTGACTGATGCTTCTCCCATTTTCCATCGTGCCAGAAATGAGCTCCTCAAACATCCCCACCTTGTTTCCAACCCTTTTGTTCTGTTTATCAGGCTGGTGTCTGTCACCTGTTTCTCTCTCTGTTTTTCACATGCGTCTGCATTTTTTCCATGGTCTTTATCAGGGAATGCAAAATTCATTATCAAAGGAAATAAATCTGTTTGTGCATCCTCTTTTCCATCCCTTCAGAAACCAATTTTTTCTCTGATGCTTTCAATTCATTTAGTTCTGTTGGTATTTCTTAAGTGAATGACTTTGCAAAAAGATTTCATTTTAACTGATTGGTTGAGTTTTCATCCATTTGTGACCAAGGACATTTTGTCCCTCAGGCTTAGTTAATGAATTAATTCACACTTTCTGAAGAAGTCTGATGTGAAGTTGCTTAACAGAAGCAAAATAAAGGATGTGAGAAAACTTGGGCAAAGAGTGACCTGACTTCCTTTCCTTTAATTTTGAAAGCTGTTAGGAGTTGTTTTTTTGATGTGATGAGTGTCACCATCTTGAATTTAACTTCATGTATGTTCATAATTTTAAGTGGAAAATGGCTATCAGGAACTGCAAGGGTCTGAGATGTATGTCCAGGGAGATCCCTGCAAGCAGATGTTGTGGAGGAAAAAAAAAAAAAAGGGATAAAATTTCCTTCCCCTATGGCACTCTTCAGTATTGCAATAGTAAGACCTAAGATGCAAACATATCTTTTTTACAAGTCCCTCTGCACTGCCCTAAGCTTCCTTGGTTCTTGGGGTCTGCTAAAACTCAACGTAACACGAAGATATTTGGGACATTACATCCTATAGAAGCCTGCAAATGAAAATGTGCCATCATACCTTTGTTTAAAATGGCTAAATGCTCTTCAGCAATTGAGCCTTACAACCAGGTAGTTATGTGGCCATGGAAGGACACCATCCAGCTCTTCAGTGTAGGTGTGCAAGGCACCCAAATTGCAACTGAATCTGTGAAATGTTTGTTTTTTTTATTCTGCATCAATACTTGCAGATATAGGTACATATAAAATCAGTCAGTGGCAAGTTAGAAAAGCACTTAGGCAATTCAGGTCAGATTTGGTAGCCAAAATATTTAGTCTCCTGAAAATATGCAGAAAAAAGCAGAGGATAATAAGCCTTGAAACACATTTTTAGTGTGAGAGTAAAGCAGGAGAAAAACAGTCCAGGTCTAGTGTCTGCCTTTGCTGAGGGCCGTGCAGCCTTTTTCCATCCTTTTATTTTCTCAGATATTTGTCATCCCTGGGTCCCTAGAGAAAGTACTTGAAGTTGGAAGGAGAGAACTTTGTCCTTCTGTCAAGCTTACTAGAAGTCCAGTGAACACCAGCAATGGGCTGGATGGAGAAAGGGGGACAGGAGGGACTCTGCCCAGTGGAGCAGGCATCTCTCTCCCTTTTGGTGATGTGAAGCCATTAGAGATTTCTTTTCATAAATGTCATATCACACCCACCTTCTTGGGCTAAATTTCTTGCTGGTGACTACAAGACAATCGGGTAGGTTGGTGAATAACCATCACAAGATGGTTATTTATGGATACGTAACCATCACAAGATGGTTATTTCTGATGATAAACTGCACTGCATGAGTGGCTTCAGCTTGGGGAGAACGTTGAATTTCCAGGGTGGTCACAGTTCATTGGCTGAGACACAAGGAAGAGAAGCCTTAGGGAGCAAGCCCTAATGAGAGAAAGTATTTCATTACAGCAAAAACTTAGTGAGAATTCATTACCTCATGTCCTAGCAGTGGTACTGTCTAATGCCTTTTTCAGACCATTATAAAGAGCAATGGAATGGGGGTCCAGTGCCAAATGGCATACCATTACCTAAGATGTTTAAAAAATAAAAAAAATCATAGTGTCAACTAATCACAAGCATTTCACGGGCTGAAAATTCTGGAGGAGAAAAAGTGGGAAGCAGACAAAATAATTATTAGCATGCAGAAAGTGGAATGAAAATTCACAGTCCTGAAAGAGGAAGACAGGGACAAAAAACTAATGCAAAACTGCTGGAAGCACCTACTTATACCAAAGCCCATTAGCTTAGGAGACTCATTAGTCCACAGGTTATTAACATCAAGAGCTCAGCAGGATTCCTTTGAAGACCTGGCACGTTGATGAGTGTATTCAGAATTAACAGAAAAATATTAATAGAAGAAAACTGAAACCCCACAAAGCTTTGAAGTGACAAGCAAACAGCTGTCCTTCAGGACATGAAGGCAACCTGTAAGTGTAGAACTTCAAAAGAAGCTTTTTGTGGGACTGGCTTTCTCATTTTTCCTTTCAGAATGCATGGAACAGCTCTGCTTGGTGACAGAACATGGCTTAGGTGAGACCAGTGGTTTTAAGGGACTGGTGACCTCCAGATATGTCATCATGGGATGCAGCACCCTTCCTTTATTAGGAACACAGAGTCAGTCATTGCCAGGTCTTTTATTAACCTGCTCTGATGTTTTTTTCCCCATTATGATATGATAAACGTGCCCTCATGTTCTCATGAAGTGGTGTATGGGAAGTGATGCTGCAATATGACTGAACAGAGCTCATGTCTAGGAGGATCTGCAAAACCCAAAGAACTTTGTGGTTGACAACACAGATCTGAACGTCCGGGGAACCCAGTGCTCATGTGCAAACATGCTATACTTACTCTTCTCTGGGCCCTCATGGAAATTCTGGTGTGTTAGTTGTGTTCACACTTATTTATTTGGTCCCAAGATCTCAAAAAGAAAAAAAACTAAAGGAAGTCGCAGATCTCAGCGTTTCTGAGCTGAGTCCAAAATGAGGACTTGAAGAAGGGAAATGCTGACTTTCCACAGACTGCTCTGCTTGTAGTCAACCTTCCCTCTCCGACTGCCCATTCTGTTATCAGATCCATCCTTGATGCTGTAAAGGGTTCTTCTAATTACACCTGACTACTGAGAAGATGCTTTCATTTCACAGAGTCCCTTTTATTGCTCACATTTAGGCTGAAGTTGTGTGAGAAGTTTTATGAGAACAGAAATGAACCATTCCTGGGTTAGCAAGTCATCTCTTTCAACACAGGATGTAAATTTGGTATGGTTGCTTGGAACAGGGAATTTGCTTTCTGTATCATCTCAATCTGAATAAATTCAGAATGATTTCTTCTCAGCCTAAGGCTGTTTATCAACACTTGGTGAAGCTGTAGGAGCTCCATGGCTGGACAGGATCTGTTGCACATACTTTGCCTCTACATCTGGGGAAACTGAAGTGTGAAAAGAAAAAATTTCCTGTAGAGGTGATGGTGATACACTGGCAGAACATGTTTTTCTACCTTGGTGTCTTCTGCTTGGGAAAGGGCAGCAGAAAGACAGAGTTTGGCTTAGAAAAGCTATTTTTGGTGATGCATTGGGCTTCATGGTGAGAGTGCTGGTATGTTGGGCCTGTCCCTAAATGTAGCAAAAAGGTTCCTCCTCAGGTCAGGTCACACATCTACTTCTTGTGCTATTAAGTAACCTATTTATTTATTTATTTATTTATTTACCAGTTTCACTAGGAAAACATGGGCTAAAGGGGATCTCAGGTCATTCTTTTGATATAACAGACTCCTGATGGACACAGGTACAAGAAAACACATTTTTGTTGGGACAAATTGTTTGAAACCTTTGCTGTCAGAAGACTTTTCAGATTTGGTTGCCTGGTGATTGGGTTCTTCTGCAGCTTTTTATGGTGGGCTCGTGCTCTCTTTACGTGAGCACTTTCCTCTAGCCATGTACTCCATGCCATCCTTTCCTACATGAGGAGAACTGAGAACCAATGGCTCTTTATCTTGAAGAATTTCTGGAAGAGAGAGGAATTTGTTGGTCACTTTTTATTTGTTACAGATGACATTTTCAAACTTGGACTGCAGGAAGATGTCACTTGAAACCACAGGGCTCCACGGCTGAGTGAGAAAAGCTCTAACAAGATGTTTGTTGGTTCAGCTTGGTTTTGACTGTAACCCAGGTGATTTTTCTGAAAAGCATGACCACAGCACATTGCAGATATTCAGCTACAGTGTGACAATATTATAGACTGGAACCTGCAAAACTTCTCTTAAAAATCAATAGCTGGCAGGCTGCAAGCTGTGCTGGTGATGAGGGGGTCTCCCATCTGTCCTCTTCTGAGATAAAATAGGTGAGTCCTTGACACCCACCACCAACATTCTCCTTTCAGATTTTGCACTTGGTTTTCCCTGTTGAAGTCTGACCAGTGATGAGAGGATGAGTAAGGAGGGGAAAGACTGCAGGAGCTCCTTTCTTATTCCTTGAGAGTTGTGTTGGCACAGGAGCAGCCTGAGCCCTTTTCGTTGGAACACATACAAGATGGGCAGTGGTGCAAGGATGATTAACCCATGCTGAAAAGAGTGCAATGACATTTAAAAAATAAACATTTTTAAAAAATGTTATTAATGGCAAAAGGTTGGGTTTCTTATTTCCTAGAGTAGCTAGTAGCTCTGAAGGACTGTCTTGTCAATCTGATGGTAATGTTGATGAGGGAAGGTTGTTCCACAGGATAAATCCATTGATTTGATTTCTGTTGTGGTTGGGATTATTCTGGAAGTGTCAGCCTGGTTTGGGAAAGCACCCTAGAAATACCTCTGAGTAACATGGAGTGACAGGTTGGAGATGGACCTTTGACCAAGGAAGGTGATCATGAAGGAACTGGGAAACATACTAGGGAAGGAGAGCACAGGAAGAATTTAAAAAATAAAACAAAAAGATTTGATACCTACAGTTGGAAGCTAGTACCAAAAAAACAGCTCTGAATCTGACAACTTTATAACTAATTTAGTGAAAAAAATCTGCAATGACTTCTTGTGTTAGTGTTGTTTTGGAGAATGAGGAACAAGTTGACGCTGGATTGCAATGACATTCCAGTCTATTTTTTTTTCATTGTAAAAGCCACTCATAAGTTCTGGAAAACATCATGGACGACTTGCATCTCTTGGATAAAACCCACTGGTGGGACACCCTGCTGCCTCCCAGCTCTGGGAGACAGTGGAAGGTTTCTGCCAGGATGTCATGGCCAGCTGGGAAGGCAGGAGCCAGTGGTTGAGGTAGTGCAAGGACTAGTGGGGCTTTTTTATTTTTCCTCCTCTGTAATCAAACATATATATAAAAAAACCCCCCACCTTTTGCTGGCTAGAGTCAGCATGATGCGTTAATGAATCAAGTTCTCTTCGTAGAAGCAAGCATGAGAATGACAGGATTTTAATATGATGCTAAAATAAAATACGAGTATGGAAAATGACATCATGCTCAGCCAGCCCTGGTATGATATAATACTCCTTGATGCCAAAGTAGGGATTAAGCTAGAGTCTGATATCCTGCAAGAGAATTTTCCTCTGGGTGTTAAGCCTCTGTTTAAAAAAATAAAATAAAAAAAAAGCTAAGCCTGTTTTGGGCTGTGTCCCGTGACCCAAAAGGGAACCACAAAAACTGCTTAATCTGTCTCCCACCGCAGGACAAGGCTGTGAATGTAAACCAGACGTGTTGGGTCATAAATAGAACCTGAGGAGAAGAGCGGGAAACCAGAGCTCTGTGCACACACACGTGTGTGATGTGGGACCTGCTGGATAGGCTGAGCCTGATGGAAGAGAACTAGAACCTACACTAGAACCTACATTTAGGCTGAAATGAGATTTAGACCTTGTCTAATTCCAACAATTTAGAGCTTTCCATCCATTTTGGGTTTTTTTTTTCCCCAAGTCTGGAAATGCTCTCAGTTTTGGTGGTGAGTTGTAGGAAACATGGAATGCAAGTTTTGTACACGGCGCTACCACCTGACATCACCATTCTCCTTGTTCTCTGCTCCTTCACTCACTGAGCTCTGCTTCACAGCTTGATTTCTTTCCCTTCTGAAGGTGTTACTCCATGGCAGAACAGGAGTGACAAACCCACCAAGCGCTCTTCTGTCTGTACAACTACAACCCCAAGCTGAAGACACCTTGCATAGGTTTTTTTTTTTTCAGCCCTTGTGAACCAGTAACAGTGTCAGAGCTACAAATTGGAGTTTAATAGTTGAGTAAGCACAGTAGCTACTTCTCTGAGACTAGCACTCTTAGTAGCAGCTGGCATCCCTAGGCCCTGTTCAAGTAAAGTGTATTTTGAGTCTTTTATTGAATCATGTCAGTCATGATTGCTGCAAAAATCAGCAGCAGCTCGATGCCTATGTGTGCTGCATGCATTTACTGCATGTCCTAGACTTGCTGAGAGAGGATTGGTGCCTGTTCGTGCTCATTAGATCCTTTTATGAGCCACAAATCAAATGCATGAGGAGAGCTTGAATTGCTTTTTGTTCTGCTTGTTTTAATCTCAGATAAAACTTATCCCTCATACTGATTTGGTTCTTTACACCAGCTAGGCATCACTTTTTAAGAGGGTTTTTTAGTATGGAAAATAATTTATTTCATCATTTACTCATGCATGTAGCCTAATTTTGTTGACTAGATGCTTTGAATCAAACAAAAACCCAAATACACTTTGTTCCTGTTTTTATTGGGTTTTTTTCTGTTTCATAATTATATATATATCATTTAAACCCACACAAGTGATTGGAGGAGGGAGCCACCATCAGAAAATGTTATGTAAATACTGAGGGTGAAATTCAGTAGATACTAAAATGTTCTTTCCTCTGAATTATTTTGGAATAAGACATTTGTGTTACAGTAAGCAGCGTGTAATTAGGAATCTGGATTTCACCTTAGAGAATAAACGGTGAAGAATGGGAATGTCTGATCAGGATTTTAAAAAAAGACATCAACTAGTTAAAAAAATCAAATCCTGTGTATGATATTCAGATAATAGCTCCCTAAATTATTCTTTTTGCTAGGATATCAGTAAGTTCATGGTATTTGGTGCCAAATCCCTGTGAGCATAAATACCAGTTGATTCATTGGGTAAATTAAAATCTCCTCCACCTATTAAAAGTAAAACAGGCTAACAAAGTCCCCATAAAGCCACTAAAATTCTGCATACAGATTTGATTATTGGAGGAATTTCCTGAAGACAAAAAACCCTAATACTGTTTTTTAATATTTTTTTTTCTGAATATTTCATTGGAAACACATTTCATCCTTGTATAGAAATTATAGGAAGTCCATCAAACGCCCTAAAGGAAGAGGTGATATTTTCTTTCTTCCTGTGTTCATAGCTTATTTCCTGGAGAGAAGAGGAATCTCCGTTTCTGTTATACCCAAGCAGAAAACATAAAATTATTAGTGATGCCTGACTTTACTTAAATAACTGAACTCCTATCTTTGTATTTTATATGAAGTCTTGAAAACTTTACACTCAGAAAAAATCTTTCTTTCCATCCTGGAATTATTCTAATTGGGTCTTGTCAGTATTTGTTGATCTAGGTCACAAAGGTGAGCATATGGCTCTTGTTTTCTTCCTAGGGGGCAGGAAACACCCACACAAGAGTGTCTTCATCTGCATGGTACAGAGTAGCTGGTGGGTCACTGGAAGAGGAAAAATTTTTAGGTAGTTTTTATGCTGTATTGGGATCTTTCTGATTTTAATCACTGAATGTTTTAGAAGTTCTTCTTGGCAAGTTTGTGAGAAGAGTTTCTTGTAAAGACAGTTTGTTTTTTTGATGGGTGGGAGTTTTTTGTCTGTAGGGAGCACAGACTCTGGCAATGGGTTTATCCAGTAGGAGCAGATAACATGATGCTGTCTATCACGGGGAAAACACACAGCACAGTCTCTTAAGAGAAATGCTGTAAAGTTGGAGAAAGAAAAGACTGTAACCAGCAAGACCACAGAAGTTGTAGCTGCTCCAGATCTGGAAGTGCTCAAGGTCAGGTTGGATGGGGCCATGAGCAACCTGGTGTGGTGGGAGGTGTCTCTGCCCATGCAGGGAGGCTGGAACTAGATGATCTTTAAGGTCCCTTCCAACTCAAAACATTCTATGATTCTGTGAGGGCAACAAGTCTTCTTCTAGTCTAACTACAAGGCAACAAGTTGTCTTTTAACAAGTCTTCCCTTCATGATCCAGTGAATTTTCTAGAGTCATGCCTGAGAAATAGCTTTTAAACATACTGTTTTCAAGTACTTGTAGCTTTTAGAAGTGCACTGACCTTGCTCCCATGTCTATGTTGTCCCCTGGTGAAAAATTGGGAGAGGATTTAACAGCTTAATTTAATTGTTAACTGAAAATTGTTGAAGGTGTTGTAACATCATGTTGACCAGGTGAATTGCATTATGGATGGGTCATAAATTTGCATAATATTAAAGAAAAAGGATAGGGCTTGCATGCTGTCACAGTTAAACTCTGCAGGGTTTTAATACACATCAGGGCTTTAATTTGCTTTGGTGCTTATGCTTACTCTCCAGTTCTTGTTTTTAACGTCGTTTCTCATTAATTGAGTCTGGACCAAAACCCCAGCTCTGGTCACAGGCATCCTTCATTACCTGCATTGGCTCCACCAGTGACCACAAATAGGTTGCTGCTCTCCAGTTATGGGTGTGTTTTCTTTCTGTGCAAAATGGTCTGTGGGGTTTTCTGCCTCACTTTTCTGTAGAGGAGCCTGTCATGCCTCTTCTGATTGGTAGTAGTGACAGGATGATGCACAGCACCCCTCTTGAAAAAACTCAGTGGCTTTTAAAATTATAATATTAATTGCTTTTTTGATGGACTGGTCCTAAGGGCTGCTGGTACCTGAAGATTTGTCACTGGCCTTTCTGTTCTAGTTGTCCAGCATCGATCGCTCTCATCCTTTGCATATCAGGGAAGATGGGCCAATCTCTCTGTGAGATAACATGTGTAAAGTCTTTAGAGGTCTGTAGCCAGCTCTTAAATACCACTTTGGGAATAATTTCTTACCTGGAACTGATCAGTGCATCACTGCAATGCACTTCCCCAGTGATTAGAGAAGTGATGAGCTTTCCTTTGCTTCTGCCTTTTTCCAATTTTTCTGACCTTCTGTGTTGAGTGATGCGCTGCACAGAAACAGTTATTTATCTTCAGCAGACTTTTTAAAAACAAAATGTTAATGGAAGTGTTTATGCTGGTTACAAGAGCCCTTCATGCTATGTTTTTGTTTGGATCAAAAATGAATCCAGTAAGGATTGTGGGCTACATGCTGGGGAACTTCTTACCCCAGCAGATCATGTGAAAATATCTGCAAAAGGTTAACTGGGTGGTTAACTTCTGGCAGGAAGGCAGGACACCTCTGTGGCCTCCAGGGCCTGCAGTGGCTCTGGAGAAGAAGCTGTAGTCAGCAGAACGGAAGACCAAAGGCTCTTGGGCCTTGCAAAGTCAGCTGCTGGTTTTGCAAGTTGCAGAAGGGCTTAGTGGCTCCTTTTGGCACTGTGTTAAGAAGATGAAATGAAGAGCTGTGTTTGGTAAGGATATCTTGACTGAAGCCTTCACTGAACACCAAGCCCAGACAGCTGTATAAGTGAACCGTAGGTGGAGGTTGGTTGGGACAGTTCACCTTAATGGCAGCCTGTGCTCAGTTCCAGATGGTTTCTTGGGCTAGAAGGTTGCCCATTAGGTTACTGGTGTGAGCAGCTGAAGGAACTGGGGCTGTCTAACCTGGAGAAAAGGAAACTTTCTCTTGCTCTGTAACTCTCTGAAAGGAAGTAGCAGCAAGGAGGGGGTCAGTCTCCCAAGGAACAAGCGACCGGACAAGGGGAAATGGCCTCCAGTTGTGCATGGGGAGGTTTAGATTGGTTATGAGGAAAAATTTCTTCCCTGGAAGGTCTGTCAGGCCCTGGGCAGTGATGGAGTCCCCATCCTTGGAGGGATTTAAAGGCCACGTAAAAGTGGTGCTGAAGGACGTGGTTTAGTGGTGGCCTTAGCAATTCTGAGTTAAGGGTTAGCCTTGAGTATCTTAAAGGTCCTTTCCAACCAAAACAATTCTGTGATTCTGTATCTTAAATGCTGGTGTTGCCCCTAAACTAACAGTCACTGCTTTGCTTAATACCATATTTAAGTCAGAGATCTGGAGATTTCTTCTGGGTTTGGCTCCAGTGTCAAGACCAGAGTCTAGAAGATCTGTGACACTGCAGTGCCAGCGTGGACTTGGCACAAATACAAGCCTGAATTGTACTACTTTGGACAACCCTGCATCTCCCAAAAGGTCCAGGGAGACATTCAGGGTAAAACCCGAGGTTTGAATAGAAATTGGAAAGAAAAGATTTATCTAATATGTTTTTCAGAGCTGGTACATCCAGTGCTTGAATTTTACAAAAGGTCCCATGTGCTTGTGAGGCGCTTTGCATTTAACATTCCATTTTTAAATTTTCTATTTTTTATTATTTAAAGCCACTAAATTAATCTGACAGCTTGTAGAATGAAAGTGCTCCCTTAGATTTTATTTGGGTTTGTGTTTTATTTAGTTTTATTTTAATCAAGTTGTAACAGGGTAAGTAAAATGTTGCTGGCTGAACCAGGGTTTTGGGAAGTGAAAAGAATGCTTACACTTGGCTATCTGTGTGTAAGCTCTTGTAGTTTCTGAATATTTAGTGAGGTGAAAGAAGCCATTGTTCTGGCATTTATGAAAAATATTATTTGTTTGTTTGTTTCCTAAGAGCCTTACCAGCTCTGGCTATCCAGTCCCCTGCATAGCTTTTAGCACTTGCCAACAGAAGCAGTGCACAAAAAAAAGTGTATTAAATACCACCATTTCAGATCATCACACACAAAAACCTTTTCTGGTTTTTACCCTGTGAGTCACTGCTTCTGTGGGAGAAAGTAGTATGGGACTGTCTGACGTGAAGATGGCATTGTTATAGCAAAGGAGCCTGTAAAATTCAAGTTTCATAGATAATAATTTATAATAATAATTACTTCATAATTTTTTTTAGTTATTGGGGTTTATGATTTGATTGCAACCAACAGAACTATTCATTGAGGGGAAGGGAATGACTTTTTTTGTGTTTTTTACTCTATTCCCTACTTCTTCCAAAATATACATTTTGGGAAGGCTCTAGCCTTGTTGCTTTCTGAGTTCCAGCAACGATTTTGAATAAAACCATCAGAAAACAGAATTTTACTTGGAGATTAAAATCTCAGCTGAGTGTAGAAGAAACAGAAGTAAGAACTGACACTGGGCTTGGAAGTGGTGGTGATGCTGCAGACAGAACATGTGCTTCTCTGTGTTCAGAGAGCTTGTAATATTAAAAATTGAGAATCTACTGAGCTAAATTTATTGTGTACAACACAAACAAGAGTCTTTTACAGAGGCTTTTAATTTGAGTCAATTTACTTTTCTTAGATTATATCTTTTGCTGTCTCTAAAACACAGCCTGTCGCTGCTGAAACTCTTAAGTCCTTGCTCCAAAACACTTCAAAGAGAGATTTGAATTCTTAAGGCTCTCTTCTCCTTGTTCCTTTTGGCACAAGATGTTGCCAAAAGTGTCTCATTTTTTAAGGTAGCCTGAATGTCTGTCGTGAAAACTTTCAGGCCAATTAATTTGGCAATGCATATTTAGGAAGAAACACAAATATTTTATATCAGCATCTTAGCAGAAGTTGGGCAGCCCCTATTCATGGCATTTCTCACACATAATAAAAAAAATATTTATCCTTGCTCGCCTGATAAGCAGGGAAGCCATTGATTAAAACCTTGTCTGCAGCTTGTTTCCTGAATGGCTGAGTTAAAGCATATTTGATCTCTCCTGGTTTTGAATCAGCAATATTCTTCTGTACGGGTGAGAATCTGCACTCGCTTTGATCCCCAAGAGATTTGCTTTGGCATTGCAGGAGCTACATTTCTGTTGCTTTGTGAGTGAAAAAAAAAAAAAAAAAAGTCATGTTGAGTGCTGCAGTGTTCCAGATCTGCTGAAATGTCATGTCATGAGGCTTGCAGAAGAGACAACAAACAGTAGATGGCTGCCTGAAGAGGTGCCTTGTGTGGTATGTGCTATGTATTGCAGAGAATATTGACATTCAATATTTTTTAGGAAAAGTTCTGTACTATTTATTAGGAAAATCACGCACTTTGTGCTCTATGGATTTTCTTTTATTTTTTTATTTCCAGGGTTTTATAGAGTAGTGGTATTTTACCCTGCTTGGTGACGTGTAACAGTCCGAGATGAATGGCTGAAATAAAAAATAAAGGTGGAAAACTTGTTTTTAAAGTGGACTATTGCAGCAGTTTGGGGAGAAAGGTGAAATCATGCTCTTGAAATTGCAGCATGTCCTTAATTTGGCAAGACATAATATTCCTTGCCAGTTCTCACATTTTAGGTATTTTGATAGTTAGGATAGAGAGGGAAGATACACTGTAGTATCATCCAGGATCTATTAGAAAGAATAAATACTTCACTGAAATGGAAAAAAATCCCCCCAAACTTGAATCAAATAAAATAGATTAATGCCTTTGCTGGTATTTTATAGATGGCTGTTGCATGAAGCCAAGTAAAAATACCTCATTTTTGAAAGGTGATTTGGGTACCACGTCTGACGGGTACTAGGAACTTCATTCCCAGGGCTCATGGACATCACTCTCCACAAGCACAACCTTTGCAGTGCAGAGAGGTGAGCTTGGAGAGCTGGTTTTGATTGGGGCCCCATAGCACCCAGCAGCACTGGAGTGGCTTAGGTGTCCAAAACCATATTTCTTTGCCATGTGGGTGGTGGAAGTCCTGCTGGGAGCAGACTGTACCTATGAGGAAGCAATGCAAGCGTCCTGGTTTCAGCACCACCCTCTTTCCTCATCTTGGGGAGCATCTATGGTGAAGTACATCACTGCAAGGCTGCTGTGACCATGTGTCTGCTGAGGAATTATCCGGGTTTGTAGGTACAACAGAGAGAAGACATTGACCAGAAGTAGACAACAAATTTGCAAATTAGATTCCTGTTTCCATATGCTTCACCTTACCTATATTCTCCTGCTTTGCCAGGAGTTTCTTACCATCTCTTATGATGCGACTGTCACTTCAAAAAATAACTGTTGAAGAATTAGAGATTTGGTCATTTGATTATGTTTTGGGTCCCAAGTGTAAGAAGGAGAGCTGCTCTCTGTGGGCCTCTCAGCTTGCCGTGGACAAGCTCATCCTGGGAAGAAGAGTGATGGCTCATAGCCTACCCTGCACATCCCTGAAGGAAAGTGGGCAGTGCTGGGGTGGTGCAGGCTTAGTGATAACCTCATCTTTTAAAAAAAAAAGAAAAAAAGAAAAAAAAAAAGAGGGAAGTTCAGCAGTAAAGTCCTGCACATCCTCTCTAGCATATAATAGAAGGGGGGGAGGGGAATTGAAAAAAGTATGGTGATAGGCAACGATTCCCTTTGTTGTCTTTGGATAGAAATGGTTTTCATTTTTAATTGCACGCTTCTCTGCCAGAGCAGTTGATTGGGCTGTCTTACACTAGGACAAAACATGATAGCAGGGAGAAACCCTCCTGGGTCTTGACCTTCATCATGAGGTCAAGAGGCCCAGAGACCGATTTTTCTGGTATGACAGCGGCTGTGATTGGTTTCCAGCTTTATCCAAGCTGAGATGGTTAGAGAAATGGTCTTGAGATCTTATATCACTGAAATATTCCCCCATGTTTGGGGAGAATGTTAAAAAAATCAATAAAAAAACCCTTCAAACAATGTGTGTGATAAAAATACCAAGAAAACACCTCCTCCAAACCTTTTATTCAGTAAAGGAAAGAAAAAACAGTGGAAGCTACACCTGGTTGTGTTTCTGAATGCCAGCCTCTTTCTAGCACTTGTTGGATAACTCAGGAATTTCAGGAGGTCATAGTCAGGCTTTCAAATCCCTGTTTTGTTCTGTGCTATAACAAATCCTTTCAGTCCTGTTGCTCACCTGTTCTCATCCTACACTTGGTTTTGGTTTGCAGCAATGCTTCTTTCAGGAAAGCGAGTAATTCCTTGTTAATTCTTGCAAGGTTTTGTGATTATCCTTGCAACGTGGCTTGTCTGCCAGGGTTGTATTGCCACTGAGCAATATTTAGCAGCATACAGAGGCTTGTGTACTCTGTGGGCTTGTGTGCTCTGTGAACATTTGCACTCGTGGAACATGTTCTTCAGTCCCTTGCTTGAGGTCAGTGAGATAAGGCTGCTTGGGGAGTCAGTATGTACCAAAGTTCTGCAGTACAGCTCAAGGTAATAATTTATACCAAGGAAGAATCACAGTGGCAAAAACAATGACAGCCCTTAAATATGAATTTGTGCTTTGCAGTTATGTGTGGAGCTGCCCATCCCAAAGGACAGGTGTTTGGGAAAGCACAGCTCAGCTGCCTTCCTTTGATCTTGGTTTTCATTGCTGATGGTCAAGCAAAACCTCCATGTGTTGTGGCTGAGAGCACTGTGGTGGGGATGGCCCTTCTCTGTGGTGTTTTGCTTTCTAAGAGAAATCTAGAATCTGCCTGCTGAGACTTGCAGTCAAGTTTTCATGACCACTTACAGATTTACTACTGGGGTTTTAGCCTCCCCTTTTGTAGCCCTTCTGCTGGTACTGGGCACTGCAGCTTGCTTGCACATCACCTGCTGGGCCATATCGATACTCCTCCTTCCTTCTTCCCAAATAAGGGATCTTGATGATGTTAAATACATATTTTTAATATATTTTTTTTTCCTTTTTATATCTATTTTAATTTTATTTTGCCACCAGCGATGGGTTTCACTGTGTGATCTCATTCATTGTCTGCTTGGGTGCAGCAAAGGAAGCCAAGGCAAAGGGCACATCCACCTTTTTTCTCTTTTTTTCACCTCGAGTCCTGTGTCCAGTTCTGGGCCCCTCAGTTCAGGAAGGAGATTGAGGTGCTGGAGCAGGTTCAAAGGAGGGCAACCAGGCTGGTGAAGGGACTCGAGCACAGATCCTGTGAGGAGAGGCTGAGGGAGCTGGGGCTGTTCAGTCTGGAGAAGAGGAGGCTCAGGGGAGACCTCATCACTCTCTACAACTCCCTGAAAGGAGGTTGTGGCCAGGTGGGGGTTGGTCTCTTTTCCCAGGCACCTCTCAGCAAGACAAGAGGACACAGTCTCAAGTTGTGCCAGGGGAGGTTTAGGTTGGATATTAGAAAGAATTTCTTTACGGAGAGGGTGATCAGACATTGGAATGGGCTGCCCAGGGAAGTGGTGGATTCTCCATCCCTGGAGATATTTAAAAAGAGACTGGATGTGGCACTCAGTGCCATGGGCTAGTAACTGCAGAGGTAGTGGGTCAAGGGTTGGACTTGATGATCTCTGAGGTCCCTTCCAACCCAGCCAATTCTATGATTCTATGATTCTCTCTTTTAGGCTGTGACCGTCCGAAACTCCATGGCTAAATCATTGTACAGTGCCCTGTTTGACTGGATAGTGTTCAGAATTAACCATGCACTTCTCAACTCAAAGGACATGGAGGAAAACACCAAGGTAAGGTCTCACCATCCTTTTGGCCACTCTGTTGTGTTTTTAAAATAGGTAATGAGAGGATAAAATCAAATTACTTGAGTGTCCAACAGAACACTGTTTAACATCAAGTTAATTTTTCCTCAGGTAATGTTTTAGACAATCTGTATTTTAAGTGGTGTTTGCTGAGCTGGGAAGGGTGAAGCACCTTGAATGATGTATCCCCCAAGTGGCTAGGGGAGAGGTTTTGTTGTGGCCACAAGTCTTTTCCCACTCCCTCCAGGAGCAATGCCAAATGATTTTCCCCCTTATGTGTAAAACTATAGAACCATGTATCATTGAGGGGGAAAACGGGAAATTCAGCTAACAGGAGAGGAATTTTGATGAAGTTGCTGCATAAAAATAACTAGAAAACATGAGTGAGTGAGTTGTGGTGCTGTTAGGTGCTGAGATAGCACATCTCTGACCAACAGGGAAGTGAGATTAGGGGGGAAAAAAAGGTCACGATGGGAAGAGCGAAAGTGGCACAGTGCCAAACCATTTTTCCAGGGAATTGATGGGAAGGATGACGTGATGTTTCCTGCAGTGATGGGGCTGGATGCCACGACCCAGGACATCCTCTCCAAAACCTCTCTTATGTTCATCTGTGCTCATGGCGACAAGGGGAGGCTGACCCAAAAAGCCCAGCTGTCCAGACGTGTCCGCGCAAGCACGTGCTTGCAGCTCACCAGTGACCCTGGTCTGGGGAATTTTGGGCACAAGGCCAGCAGTGTGCGTGTTTGGAGGGGTTGGTTGTACATCCTGGCTGAAGCTGCAGCTGCCAAAAGGAGGATTGTTTTGTTAAGGGCTGACATGACATTTGAATTACACCACAAAACCAAAGCTGGAGGGGTTTGCAGCGTTAGCCCATCCTTTATTTAGCTCCACAGTGGAGTGAAATTATAGACTGCAAATAAATATACACACCTAAAAAATTTGTTAGTGTGCTTTTCTGACAAGAAAGGTTGTTAAGGTGAGTAACATCCAGTGTCACTTCTGACTGCCCCTGCTTCCTCACCCTCTGTTTAACTTTTTTACCAAAAACATTATGCTCTTTCCTGATTTTTTTTTTTTTTAAATCCAGCTCATCATAAGTTTTGTCTGGGGGGGAAAAAAAATCCCCAGCTGCTGGTGTGTTTGGTGAAGCAGAAAAGGTGAATGAATTTTGAAGAGGAACGCATCTCCAATACTAATTAATTATTTTTTAATGATCCAATGATTTTTAAACAGTATTATCTGTTCCGTAATATTTCAATAGAAAAATGAAACTAGGATACTGTTGCTTGCTTAGTCAGCATGTCTGGAATAGCAGGGCACAGCAGTAGATGTTTATAGGCCATTAGACTTTGGTTCCCAACCTCAAATCTCAGCAGGTAAGAGCCAGAACAGCCCAAATTTGTGCTGTTTCCCAGTATCACTGCTGCATATTAATCCTTTGCTCCCTCCAGCCCAAACTGTGCAGCATAACGACCTCCCCCTTGCCTGTCTCCCTCTGTCATCTCATGAATTCCTAGTTCCCAGTTTTCTGACCATTGCTTTTTTTTTTTTTCCTCAAATCACATAATGTAGGAATAAGATCCAGGTCAGGCAGCCAGTGCCTGGAGCATGCGTTACCCTTGCCCAAGAGCAGATCCACCTCTGCTGGCAAACACCCAGGACCTGGAGCTTCAGGAATGTGCAGGCTCAGAGCAGCAGCGAGATCCAGCCAAGGCAATCCTGGGCCAGGTTTTTAGAGAAGGCAGTGCACAAAATACCAGGAATTACATACTTCTAGAGACAGGAAACGTGGCTAGGTTTCTCCTCCTCCGTGAATGTGGGTTGGTTTTCACAAGTCCCTGAGAAGTGATGCAGTTGCACAAATCCTGCCTGTTTTATGGGTAGAGAAGTTAAATTAAGAGGTTAAATTGATGCTGCAGAGAGCATCCTCGTGAAATGTTGACAAGCCAATTTTCCCTGGAGTTGTTTTACACCATCACCTCCTCACCCCTTCTCTTTTTAGTCCTTAACTTAGGTCATTCCAGCACAGAGGGATGAGAAGTGCATGCCTGGACTGGGCAGGGCTGGGAATAGCTGCTTCTTTGTCCTCAAGGAATAACATTGCTGCCAGCAAGTGGCTGAGGGCATTCCAGGCTCTGTGGCTGCCCCTGGGTTTGCTCTGCATGCTCTGGAAACACATGCAGCCATCTGAGTCTCCCAAAGTCCTTTTGCTGTCACAAAGCAGCATTGCCCCAGCCACTTGGACACCTGTTTTAACCAAATCTCCTGCTCAGCCAAACTGGTGGAGGATATAAAGGTCATGGGTGCAGATGGTGTTTGGTCAGGAGGACTTTTATAGCTCCTTACTCTGGTGGAGTTGGTGGTTTGGTGGTAAGAAGAGCTTGATCCTAAAAAGTCCCAGGAGAACTTGGGACAATGGGAATGGAGACAATTTTCATCTCCCAAGATGTGTCTTTATTTGGTATCATCAACAAGGAGAAAATCAGAAGATGAAGCTGGGAAAAAAACCCCACAAAAAACCAGGCTGTTGTCCTTCCACTTGTTTTTTCAAGCAAGTATTTGGAAGATGTAAATCAGATCTTCGCTATCCAAATGTAGTAATAGGTACAGTGAATTATTTTGGGGAATTACAGTGGGATTTGGCTTATCTTGCTTGCTGACAGGTTTCAGTGCATGTTATTTCTGAACCAAGGTGTAAATAAGTTATTTGATACGGCGTGTTCGATGCTCAGAGCAGTGCTGCTGGGTATCAGCTCCACTCTGACTCCCTTTTCCTCCATCTTCTCTCCACCACTTTTAGCTTCTTCTATGTTCTCAGGTACTACTACAGGCTGTCTGAAATTTGACCTGTATTAATGAGGTCAGAGACACTCTCTCCTCTTGAGGACTAGATTACTGAACCTCAGAGAGTCTCTTATTTAATTCCTCTTCTGTAAATTAGGTTAAGAATTGTTAGAAGCCCATCTCAGTGCTTAAAATGATGATACAGTGTAGATTGTGGTGGACCAAAAGACATTTCTTCCAAGGGTTGGTTGTTTTTTAAGTTTTTCCCATTTGGTTCCTGTGAAGTATCTTCATTTCTGCCTAAGTAACCCTGCTGCTATTTTGAGGGTGAATTCATGACCACGAGAAGAATTCATTTAAATTAATGGCTGGGAAGAAAACACATGGTTGAATTCATGAAGAATTCATGTCTGTGATGAAAAATCATTCTAATTTAATCAACAAGTTAATCCTCAGCTGTCTGACCTGAAGCAGAGGGAAGAATTGCTGAGCAGGCACTGGCTTTAATTAGCATCTGTTCATTATTTGTAGGTCCCAACTTCCAAATTCATAGCAAATCACTGCCTCTGACTTTATATAACAACCATGCTGTCTGTTACAGTGATGTGGGTTGGAGTAGTCCTTTTAGTTTTAGTGGTGATGAGGTTTTGTTTGCTTTTTTTCCCCAGTATTTGTTTTTCAATATTGTAAAGAAAACAAAAGAAACCTATAAATTTTTTTAAAAAAACTGAATTAAAAAAAAAAAGAATTATAATAGAAAATATTTTTCCCCAGAATTTGAAACAAACTTATTTGTGATTGCCAAAATATTCCTCCATGATGGAATGACTTCACCAGTGTGCATTTGAGGCCACATAAATCAGCTCCAACAATTGCTCTTTATTGGTGGTTTGGGAATTGGAGAAGACATGAATGTAGCTTCAAGACCATCATTTGCTGAAAGCCCTTAAGACTCCTGCTAAGGGTTTAAATGGATATTTTTTTAGGTAACCATGAGGTCATTTTTATAATCTCAAAGGGGACATGATTGCAAGCTTAGGGTTTGCCCAGATTTTAAAAATCCTTGTAAATGGACACAGGAATTTTGCAGGAAAATTGATTTTAAGTAAAGCAGTCACCTGCTGCTGGCTTGTCTGTGCTGCATACTTGTTAATTTTAAATATTAGTTTTGATTAAAAAATGACACTGACACATTAGCTGGATTTGGGAAATTGAAGTCTAAATTATACTACATCTTTTCCTGCTTTCCTTATGGCACTTGTTCAAAGTGTGACTTTGAAACTGAGAAATTAGAAGACTGGTGAAAGTAAAATTTCTTTGGTTATTTTCTTAAAATATGGAACTGAAAACTTAATCCTAGAATGAGCCAGATTCTGGGCTTCTGTCAAGCAGCTTAACATAATAATTTAAATTATATGTACCTCAAGGGAAATAATATTTATTTCACCTTGCTATAAGAAATGTCCCTGTGCTGGTAGATTGATGATGCTTTATAATGGGGGGGAAGGAAAAAAAAAAAAAAAGAAAAAGGAAAAAAAAAAATATATAAATGAGGGGGTTTTTTGGCCAGGAAGGCAGAAAAAATAGCCCAACATCTCATTTTTAATAGTTTTACCCATTTAAAGGCACTGACCTCTTTCTTTCAGGAGCTCTGTGCTGCTTCCTCCTGCAACAGAGGGCAAGTGACCTGATTCACCACAGAGCTCTGCCCTCATTCCTCTGGCATGAAACTCTGCAAACAAACTCTTGTGTCTTAAAATTTGTATTCAGGAGTTGTCCACATAGTCAGTGATGTGAGAAAAATACTGGTCTTCCTTGTGTAATGTCTGTGGCAGAATTAACCATCCACCTCTTCTACGGTTTGACACCCGTAGTGAATTTCCTAAATACTGATTACTTCTTACAGTTCCTGTCTGGGCTTATTTAATTTGGAAAGTCAGCAAAAAAATCGTAAAAATGTCAAAATACTTTGGTTTTTAATAGGATACTTTTATAACTGAAATAGCAAAAATTTTCCTATATAAAACTCCTGTGTTTTGCTTTATAAGTTTATTTGCATGCACACATGAAAATACATTTTGTAGAAGTTTCAACACATTCAAATGAACCAGCATTGAAAGAAAGGTTTGGGGTTGTTTTTTTTCCTCAACTAATTCTTGTTAAATTATGTTTGTGAAAGCTCAAAACCTTGTTTCCTTTAAGTGTTCAGTCATGGCAGGGGCTTAACTATTTCCACAGAGCATTAGTGAAAGCCAGTGTCAGTAATTCCATAAGGATTCCGGAAGTGTGAACATTTTTAAGTCCTGGTTTTCTGTAGTGCAACCGAGGTTTTTATCCAGAGTAATTTTCAGGAGCTCTTGTGGATTGGAGGGAGAAGCTTGCACAGCATTGGGGTGGTAGGGTTGGGATTTGCTTCCAGAAGGGTGATGTGAATGGGGCATCAGTGTCATGGATGAGAAAAAGGCACTTTTTCCTGCTGACATCACCACTTTCTCTATAGAAAATATCAGTAAAATACGAGCTGCTAATTATTCCGAGAGTTACAGAAGGATTCTTACTGAAATCTATTTTTAAAAAAAAGATGAAGCAGAAGATTTCTGGCTGTTAGGCTGGCATTTAATGAATACATCTGTGAACAATAGGGTTGCCCCTTCCATTGAGAGAAGCAGGAGGAGGAGGCTTGACCCTTGGGAGAGAGCAAATCCCTCTGCCAGGCTGAGCCCTTGGTCTCATGGCTTCCTGATTTCCATCTTCTGGTCAAACGGCTCTTTCTCATGGGCATTTTGCCAAATGATGCAAACCTCTGGGAAGGTGGCCCAGGACCTTCAGTAGCAGTCCTGGTCATGGCTGGAAGGTGATGAGGAGGTAGAGTCTGGCCCTGGAACGGGAAGAAAATCCTGGATGAAAAATAAAGTAGCCAAAGATCTTTTGGGAAAATTAGTTATAATCTTATCGTTGTGATAGGTTTTTGTTTCTGTTTTTTTAATATTTTTTTCACTCATTGTAGTAGCCAAAGTCTGTATCATGCAGAGCTTCAGCTCACAAGCTGGGTGGCTGTCCTGCCCACAGCATCTCTCTCTCTTCTTGCTGTAGGTGGTTCCCTGGTCAGGAGTTGAGCACAGAAGGAATATTTTCCTCCCACGTTATGTTCTCTGTTGAAAATGCACGAGCTGTGCTCTAGAGAAACTTGTGGGTAGGCTGGTTTGTATTTCTGGCAGTGGAGTTAGGAAGGCAGGCATATGAAATCCAGAGTGCAGATAAGACCAATAAAATTAAAGCAATGGTGCCTGGCAGCTCTCAGGTTCTTGTGAAGTGACACAAGTCACTTGCCTTTCTCCTCCCTGCTTGAGGTTTTCTTCATTTCACCAGTGCAAATGTTTTTGCTTTGCTTAATATTTTGCTTTAATTAATGGTAACACATGAATAGAGCCCATGTATAAGCAAGATGGCTTTGGTTATACCCCAAAGTATGGTTTGCTGGCAGAGCTGCTCATGGATGTGTCCTTCAGACTCCTCACTCCTTTTCTGATGAGCACAGGCTTGCTAGATGGACGAGCTCTCCAGAAGAAGTCACGTGCAGGTTTGGAAGTTGCATGTGAAATTAAACCCACTCAAGCCTGGGTTTTGCCCAAGCTCCCTGTGTCCATGAGGTTCACCTGCTTTTTTCCCCACCTTCCTTTGTTCACTAAATATTTCCACCAGGCAGAGGGCTCGGGGTGCTGAGTGATCAAATCTCACAGAAAACAGTACCTGCACAAAGGAGAAAGATCCACATCTCTGCTCCAGTTAAGGGAAGAGAGGATGCTCTGAGCCAGGGAGTGATGGGTTGTACTTGCTCGCAGACCAATAGACATGTGGCCAGTGGTCTACTGTTGCCCCTTGCCTGACTGGTGTGGAAGGGGTGAGGGTGGCTTGGGAGGAGAGGAGGGGGCCAGGAGGCTGCAAAGCAGCTGTGGATTCAGAGTGGTGTTGGTTGGCCTCCCTTTTGCCAGCATAATAAACCTGGGTGCATCCACCTCTTGATAACCATCTCAGGAAGTTTGAGGAGAGACCAACCAGGGTTAAGGCTCTTCAGTTTTGAGAAAGGAGGGGGTGGGATACAGTTGAGGTTTGTGAAACCATCAAAGCTGTGGGGGAAAAAAAAAATCAATTTACAACTGTAACTCACCAGATCCTGGAATTTATGTTATAGGGTATGGATTTAGTAAAAGAAAAGATTTCTCTGTTGGTAACTCCCAGAAGCTAGCCTGAGAGTTTATTTTATTTACTCAACAGCTCTGTTGCTGAAGTTTTTCATTATGAAGGAACCTGGCCCAGGGGGTGGGTTTGAGCCCTCAACCCTCCACTTTCAGCTCCATTACTATTTTTGCATTATTTTATATTTTATATCCCCTTCAGTAAGGTGAGAATGACTCAACATTCAAAAAAGTCAGTCTGTCTGGGTTCTAGTTCTCTGTGGGTGACATTCATCTGATAGGCAAGGTGGATATTTTATATTTGATGTTATTTTATTTGTACCCAGGCTTATTGTCCTTGGTTGTAATGGATTCTTTCTGTGCAAACCTGTGCTGTGCAGGTGTCTCTTTGGAAAGCTTGTGGAGTTTTTGCTTACACACCCTGCATCCACCTTCTAGGCATGTTTCTGTGTACTGTTTTCTTGGTGGTAGCCATTTCTTACCCCAATCCTATCCCCATTTTCTCCCTCACAAGATAAATACTGGCTTAGATCCAAGAGAGTAATTTGGAACTGGATTCGGGTTTCTTCAAAGGTGGCAATTTGTCTATAAACTAAAAAAAAAACCCCAAAACCTCACAACTCTAAAAGGACTTTCCTTGTAGAAAAAGGCCATTTGTCAGGGTAACTAAAGTTGCACGTTTTTTCTCTGATGTAGGTGAAGTCTTCCAGATGGCATAATATCAACAGTTCCAGTAAAAATTAAAAGTCCTGATGTTAAGCATATTTAATTCTGTTTGCATGCTTTAGATTAGGTACTTCTTTCAAACAATCCATTTACTTTATGTGATTTTATTCTAATCTGCATTTTTACTTTTCTTGCAGACTTTATCCATTGGAGTACTTGATATTTTTGGGTTTGAAGACTATGAAAATAATAGTTTTGAGCAATTCTGCATTAACTTCGCCAACGAACGCTTGCAGCACTACTTTAACCAACACATTTTCAAACTTGAACAGGTATGTCTGGAAAGATTATGCCTCTGGTGCCAGTGAGTGTTGACATGAGTTTGGTGGTGCTGATAAAGTCCCTCAATTGCCCCTTTAATTCTTGTATGTTAAGGAGTGTACACTCAATAATTCAAATTTAGCTTTAAATTCACTCACCTTGTAATTTACTGCTGCCTGTAAAATAAAATCCAGTCAGAGATTTGCTGTTTTTAAAGAAAAAATCTGGATTACAAATATCCTCTAATGTCATGAAGAACTTAAGCATTGCTCTTCTGTCTCTTTTCATGCATGCTGAGAGGGCTCACCTGTGAGCAATTTTTTTCTTGCTTTTGGCTGGACTTGCTGCTCTGTCATTTAATATCATATTAAAGTTATTTTTCAGCATTGGTTGAAAATACCTCTCCAGTATTCTGGTAGCTTTTTCCTTTCTAGTGTTAATTTGGAGGGAGGGAGGATTGTCACACTCATACATGTTCTGTAGGGGCAGACTTGAAGTCTTTATGACCTCGAGTAGCCTTGGCGGATGTGGAGAGGTTGAACTTTAAGCTTTGCTTTAGATTTGCTAAGACTGTGTGTCACTTTCCAGCCTCAAATGAATGTGCTGTAAGCGAGATAACAGCAATACAGCCCATAATTTATCAGGTAACATGGATGCCCAAATGGCATGGTCTATTAATTATGATGGGAGGAGGCTTCTCCAAACATCATTTATTATCTGAGAACGAGCGGGAGAAGAAAACTGCTGAAGTACATGATGGTTCATGGATGTACAACGTATAATTGGGCTGTAAAATGGAGTAAATATGTGACAGGCCTTCAAAATGCCTTTTTTAATGCCAGTCTGCATGCCCTTCCTTGAGGTGATATTCTTCTTTGGGTGAAGTCAAGGGAAATCCTCCTTAACATTAGTTTCAGTAGAGCTGGTATTTGATGGGCTGTGCTCTGTGGCCTGAGTCCAGCTGAGATCAGAGAATTAAACCAGCCCTTCCGAGAAACCTTGGTAGTTTCTTTTTTTGTTTGGTTGGTTTTGGATTTTTTTTTTCTCCTGCCTGTACAGCATTATAAAAGATCTCAAAAGTCAGAAAGAGAAACTTCCTTGTGTCTGAGGATGGTCAAAAATGAGCAACGTAGCCCTGAGTGGATCACTTGGGGGATGTTTGTGTAGGGTTTGATATTTCCTTGTTAAGCCTCTCTTTGTTGGTCAAGAAGGTGGAGCAGAGCTGCTGAAACCCATTTTATTTGTTTTGTAGCTGGTCTTTGATGAACCCTACTCAATAGATGCCTGAAGATGCTACTAAGAAAACCTGTCTGTATTTCTAGAAACAGCTTTATTTTACCATTGTCCACCATAAAAAGGCAAAACAAAAGACTCTTGCAAAGCAAATACAACTAGATTTTTCTGAATAACTTTTGAGAACGTGCTTGAGGAGAATATACCCTTCTTGAAAGCTGGAGAGAGAGGTGATACTTGGGTGAGGTGGGATTTCAGGGCGCTTGGGTTTCAGCAGCCTCCATTAGCTTTGCAGGAGTGAGGCAAGATGCTGTCAGCCATAAAGAAATGGCTCTTTAATTCTCCTCGGACCTCCTCATAACCAGTGACCTAGTTAGCTTTCTCCTGCAAGCACATGAAGTCAGTAAAGTCATTATTTGCCATAAGGAGGAGAGGAGAGGCTGTGGAGCAATCTGATTGCAAAGGGCTCCTTCCAGTTCTTCATGCCAGAGCACATCATCCATCTGAGGCTGGAGCACTGCAAGCTCTGCTGGAGGACAGTGCCATCATCTCTGCACTGTTTGCTTTCTAGAAAGCTAAATAAGCTGTACAGCTGCAGGAGTGCCAGTCCTTGGGTGAATTATTTGTATGGTTTTATCATTTACTTTTCCTTTTCATGCCGTTACCTGCTGCATGAGGAGGAGTGGGGAAGGAAAACTGATGATACACACTCACATCTCATGTCTTTAGACTAGCTGGCCCAAAGATTGGCCTGTTTTTTAATGAGAGTTGCCCTCAAGACTTGGTAGTTAATACTGTGTTTCAAGATAGCCTAATAGTTATATTACTTCAAACTGTGAGTTTATCTGAGGTGTTTGTGGCTTCTCTGTGTCTAGAGAGAGGCTGCTTGGATCTCTGAAGTTTGTAGGAGCCTGGACATATATTGCTGAGGTAATTTGATGCTTCTGCAAAAAGAAATGATGAATTGGAAGTATTGGCTAAGGATTTTTCTTAAAATTTGTGTGCATGGTCAGTATTTAGCCATGATGTAATTGTTGTTGTGGTGTACTGCTGGTGTTATGGAAACCAACATGCCTACTGCAAAGTCATCTCAGAGATGCATGGGTTTATTTTAACCTTTATTTTCTCAATTTTTTTTTTTCTTGGTGAAATCTAATACAATGTGCTTTGCAAGCCTGTTTTTAAACCTTCTGTCTGAAGACAAAGCTATTTCCAGAGGTTTGCAAACAGGCAGCTGAGGCTTCCTCAGGCAGTCTGGCTTCAGCCTGATGCCCTGACAAATGCAGGGGCTGCCCTGCTGGTCTCCAAGAGCCTGAAAAAGTCTTTGCAGTAGCAACTGCAGCCAATTTGAGCCAGCCATTAGAAGAAGGACAATGCATTGCTGCCCATGTTTTGTAGAAAAATAGGAGGAGAAAGCAAAAAATGGTAAACAGAGTTCTGCCTTGGATAAAAAAGGTTATTGTAGTTCTACTCCTCCTTTCTTCTAAACCAGCTGTTCTGGATGATTCATGGGAACATCCTGTTGTAGATGATGGAAGAGTACAAGAAAGATCAACCCTAACCAGGCAGTAAAATCCAGGATCATAAATCCTGCTCTATATAGGCAAACTCTTGGCTTTGAGATTGTAATGATCTGTGTATTAATCCAGAACAATTGCATCTGCAGGAACTGTAAGTTAAATCCAGCATCCTCCATCCTGTAGCAGGGCTGGTTTTCTCCTCCCCTTGTATGTCACAGGTTTATGGGGAGGAGGTTGGGTGAGAGAGACTATCTGGTGGCTGCAAACCCTGCCTGGTGCAGTGCTTGCTCTGGGCAGCAGGAGGATAGAGCATCCTTCACCAGGCTCCATGCACAGTGCAGACACCTTTAGCTCTTCCAGGCAGCATGGGCTCATCCCTCCCTTGGCCTGGTGACTTCAGGCAAGACATCCCTGTGTCTCTTTGACTCACAAGGTGCTATCAAAGCATCACACCTTGGTGTGGTTCTCTGCTCCATCCCCACGTCCTCCTTGAGTGACCTCCTCTGCAGAGCAGATAAGGCCAGTTTAGAGCATTGCACAAAATAATTTCCATGCCACAGCCATTGCTGCTCCTTTTCTACCTTATTTTCTACCTCTTGTTTACCCACCAAACCTCAATTTTGAGGACATCCTTTTATTGTTTAAAAATACTGATGAATAACCCAAGGTTGAAACTGAAAAAAAACCCCAAACCACATTGTACTATTTGGAAGCTGACCAACTGGCATGAGCTCCAGTGCTGAGCAAAGGCTGTTTTCTGGTGGGGTCCCCAATGAGTTTGATATCCTAGCCAGCAAACCTCAGCCTGCTCAGATAGATAAACTTCATTTCATGAAGATAACACCTCTTGTGAAGTGTTTGCTCAGCCATCTAAATCTCTGTAAATAATTAGGAAGGTTTTTAGGTTTTACTGGTCTCGTGTAATAGGTGGAAAAATCTGACAGTCCAGACTAAATCATGGACATTTTAACAATTTGTTCATCACAGTAGGAGTGAATTAATTTTAAAAAAGCATCAGTTTGTTGCCAGACGGGGTGATAGGTGGTTTATTTAGTCTGTGGAATGGCTGTGATGTTTTAAAAAGCATCTTGGATATACAGGCTTCTTCATGCTGTGCTGGTCTGTCTCCATTTTATTTAGAGAAAATATGAACAAATGAGAGCATGAGCTATATAAAAGCACAAACATTTAAAACAGGAAAATTGTAATACAGAAAAAGAAAATAGGACATTGAAAATAAAAAAATATAAAATACGAAAATTCAAAGTAAATTGAAAGTAAATGAATTGCAATGAAACTAAAATTAATACATGAAAATAAGTAAATTAAAAAATAAATTATGAAAACAGAATCTCTGTCCTATTGCTTGGAGCACTGACCTCCTGGAGTGAGGAGTTTTTTGTCTCTCATCACTCTGGTTAGGCTTGAATGCCTCTTTCTCGCCTCTGAAGACAACAGCCAACCATCAGAAGTCAACTGTAACAAACTGGGAGGCTCAGTTCAAATTTCTGTTTTCGTTGGAGGTGGGAGACTGGATGCCCTCTGAAAAATGCTGCTGTCAGCTCTGGGCCATCTGACACAGGGAGAAATAATGAGCTGCACAAGTTATTGATTTATTATTTGGCAACACACCATCATGTGTAACTCACATTAGGGGGAAAAACAAAGGATGCTTGGAGTATGGAACTCGTGTTTAAAAAAACATTAAAAAAAGCTTAGAGTAATTTAAAATATTCTCTGTAGGTTTGGAAGATTTCAAATTACAGGGCTGAAATAAAACACAGCACTGGTCCCTCAAAGCATTGGCTTGGGTCCTCCTCTTCCTGGGATCTGGGGGTGCCTTTGTTTGCCACCCCTTTCTTTGTTCCTGGGTTTCTACAGATGATGAACATTCCTAACATAGAACAGATCATAATATATTATATTATGTATGTATACTATAATATCATAGAATAGCTTGACTTGGAAGGGACGTTAAAGATCATAGAGTTCCAACCTCCCTGCCATATATAATATACAAGCTACAATATATGAGATATTATATATACATCCCAGAAGAAGTATTCTTGAATCTGCCTTGAGTGGTGTGTATTTATTTTCCTCATTAATTTAGATAGCAAAAAATAAAAGAAACTAATCTGCCAGCAGATCACACAGCAGCATCCTGAGGCTCAACACTTCTGGCTGGTGTAAGAGTGGGTTGGGAAGAAAGATGCTCCTGCAAAGGCAGGGAATGGTATCGTGCCAAGTGTGGTTTGCCAGCTGAATCACACATCACCAATTTCCCCCATTTTGAGAGCAAAATATAACTTCTGACTGCTGTGGCTGCTGGAGCACAGGGAGCTGATCTGAGCTCAGAGATAGGTGCTGCAGGGCTGGCATAGCTCATACAGCCACATGCATGAAAACCCAGGGCTGAATCTATCATTTTAAATCACTTTCTCTAGTCCATATTTACAATAAATTCAAATCTCAGGCTGCAGACCTAAAGCAGAGCAGAGCTTGTCCACAGGCAAAGGCTCAGCCTCAAAATAAAGCCAAATTCAGTTGCCATTCACTGAAGAGCCTCTGAAGTGAGCACCTTGAAGGAGAAGACCATCTCAAGGAGCACCTGTGCTTCGAAGCTGGCTGCCAGCATGGTTTGGGACTTAAAACTAGGTGGCAGAAGCAGTGCAGGGGGGAGGTTCTTGACAGAGCCCCAGCATTGCCAGACATCATTAAAATAGAGCAACTTATAAACCCATTTCTAGATTGGACATTTATAGAGGATGAAGATTTATGTTTATATATACTGTGTCTGCAGGCGTGTTATTGAAATATATATATATATATATGGCTGATGGTATAAATTCCTTTTCTACTTAATTTGAGAACATAGATAAAAATTCTGTTTCACAAATGAAACCAGCAGCAGCCTCTATGTCCTTTTCTGGAGGGATGTCAGGAACCCAAGGCATGTGCACATAAGCACCAACACCAAACCAGCCAATGGTCTTGTTTGTTTGGGACCTCTCTAATAAGGTTTTCCCATCTCAAGGTTTTATGAAATAAAGCTCATTTTAATTATCAAATTAAGCCCAGATGACTTGGCTGGGGATGGCTCACGGTGCCTGCCCATGTTTGCTGGACAAGTCCATCCATGGGATGGATCCACTTGTCAGTGGATGGATGGATGGATGGATGGATCCTGGGCTAATCTCTCCTGGCTAGAGAGATTTCCCTACTCATTGCTGTCATTTCCAGCCTTGAAAAAGCTTTCCCAAGCTTCCCAAGATGGATTTTAGGATACATCCACACGTATATTTATGTGGATGTATCCAGAAAAGAGCTGTAACAAGGTTTAGCTCCTTTAGTTTATCAGAGAACAACGACTGATTTTAATGTAATTTTTATAACATGAAATATTATGCTCTTTTCCTAGAAAGTTAGCAATATAGTTTGCAAATTACAGCTTCATTTCTAATTTTTGAACTGAGCTTTTTGAGACATTTTTCATGTCTTCTCGTCCGTGGGCATCTGCAAGGCTGGTGGGACCTTGTTTCTGCATGAGCAATCAAGAAAGAAGCAATTTATATGCTTGGGTTTAGTGGCCCTAAGCATGAATTTGCAAAATTTTGCAATTTATATTTTGGTGGGTGTCAAGTTGACTCATAATCTTTTTTGAAGAATATTTGGAGATTATTTTAAGCCGGGGAAGTCAACTAGGAATGGAGAGGTATGTGGAAGTAGTTTTAATTCCTAGTTTCCCACTCTGCAAACACCACTTGTAGCTGAAGCAGATGGTGTTTGCACAGTGGAATTTCTCACCCTTCTGTTCTGTTGTGAATTTTTAGGCAAAATGTAGAAAATTAAGTCTCCCAAAGTCGGTGCCTATTGATTGCATTGGAGTTTTTATGATGGGAACGTGATGGGAAGCATTCCCCCTGTGAAGCTACACTGGAAAAACATGGATTTTTCAGTTTCTCACTTTCTTTGGGGAATTTTCATTGTGGAAACCAGGTTTCCTATGCCTCGAGAATGAAAGGCTCGGGCAGATAAACTCCTGGAGCTTATCTAGCTCAGTCTGGGAGGAGGGAAAAGAGCTGATGGCTTTTTCCTCTGCTTTTGAGATTTATGTTTCCAAAGCAGGGATTGCTGTGCTTTCAGGAGACAGCCAATGCCCTATTTTCCTTCTGTGCAGTTCCACACAAATAATTAATCCTTTCAGTTTATGTTTCCTGCTTATGATGCTTTAAAGCTGAAGTGTTTAAACCCTCTTTTTCCTCTCAGGCTGGCCCCATCCTCAGGAAAGAGGCCAGAGCATCATCCCTGTCTTTGGGTTTTAAATGTAATTTTTTGGGGCTCCTTCTCCATTTTCACTTTGTCTGTTGGCAATATCCCTAAGGTATATGACATCTGCCTCCAAGGCACTGAAGTCCTGAGAGATCTTCATGGCTTTTGGCTTGGAAACTGTGTAGACAGGTGCCCAAAACCCTCTAGACCTCTCTAAGTCATGTCAAATATTTGAGCTTTGATATCCTGTGGTAGGGTAACAAATTTCATATAGCATGGAAAAATAGTCTGTTAAGGCCTGATTTTTCACTGCCTTTTGGTTTTATGCTTTAAATGAGATAGGAAACTTCTTACGTTTTTTATTTTGCTTTTTTATCACATCTCTCTCGTTTCATTTCTTCTTGGTGTTTCCCTGCTCCTCTTTTAAAATTTTCAAGCTCTTAATCATTCCTTTCAACCACCTCTTAATCTTACAGGATGATTCTGGGGAGCAGCAGCACCCAGGGCGAGTGATACTCTAGATAACTACGTGTTTAAAATTTTTATTTAGGGTTTTCTCCTCTAATTATTGTTATCAGCAGTTGGTTTCCCTTACTGTTGACCATGACTGGGCATGGAGTAATTCATACAAGAGAACATGTGGCTGGGTAGAGATCCAAGGTGTTGTTAGTCTCTTATGTATTTTCTCCCACTCACGAGACACAAACCTTTAATTCTTCTGTGGATTAGAGCATGTTTCTCTTTGGCTTAGCATTGAAATAAAGTCTTGATAACAGAACTCATCTACCACTCCTATAAAGATAATGGGACTTGGTTCTCTACAGGTTGAACCATAAAATTACAGATCTTTTCAGTAGGGATTCCATCAAGCCTTGTGTCCCAGCAGGGAAGGTTTTCCTGATGCTCAGTTTGTGCATTTTAATCTTAATTTTGTTATTTAATGTGGGATACACAGTGCTTGTACTCTGGAGTCAGCTGTAGTCAGGCAGGATTTCTCTTTAATATTGCTTATCTATCTTGTCACTAGAGTTTCTTTTAATTTTCACTGATAAAAATGTTGGATGTTCTGCCACATTCTGCTTTTTTGCTGCCCCAAATTTTATGTGCCAACATGTCAGAGACAATGTCATGTCATATTCAGTAAAGACTGATACTCATATTCTAACCAGGTGCCTTTCAAACTCTGAATCTGCGTTTTGTAATTTTTTTTACGGTTTTAACATCCTAAAATACGTTTTATTCCAGTCTGAGTGTTGTAAGCTCTCAAAAGCATTCCTTTCAAACAAGAAAAACTCAGCTAATAGTGCCTGTTCTTAAGAGCCACCTCCTTGCTCAGTCACATCTGTCTTAATATCGAATGCAATGATGAAGTACTCCTGGATACAGGTTTTTACCCCAAAGAGGAGTGAGGTGAAGTCACTAAAACCCCTTCTCTCCTGCGCTGCAGCTGAGTCAGAGAAACTGAATCCCCATTACACAATTTTGCTGACACAGCAGCACTGCTCCAGGCTCTGTCATGAGGTTTGAGAAGCACCAGCAGAACGGGTCCATGCGGTGACGCGTGGTGCCAACGTCACCGGGGTTGGGGCAGCAAAATGGTTTCTAAATGTACCATCAGGAAGTGTTAATGCACTCGTGGTGGCTCTGCACATCACTGGGAGAGCAACCAGTAGCATCTCACCCAATAATTAAATGAAAATATGGAGCTGCCGGACTCAAAAAAAAAACCATAAGTGACTTTCTTTTTTTATTCCTTGCTCAATTCCTTTTGCCAAGTTTGGGGTCTCAGTTCTCTCAGGTGAACTTGTGTCATCCCAGCAAACCAGGTTTCATCTCTCCAGGGACTGGAGGAGTAAATCCATACATTTTTGTTATTGGAGGATGCCAAAACTGGGACTCTCTAGATTTTACTGCACTAGAGACTTGTGCAGGTAGTGGTACTGTCAGTGGTTTGGTTCTTGATGTGAAGGTGGTCTTCTAGGAATAGAATATTTGAATTGGCCCCCGATTTAGTTTTATGTCAAGGTATAAATTTAAGCTGATTTTTAATTAACCTCCAGTTTGCTGTGGTTTTGTTTGAATGGGCTGGAAGTGTTTTGCATTGTCTTCATCTTCACTGTGTGTTTGGTAAATGAAAACCTTATGTTTTTTGGATCTGATTCCTTAATTTTCCAGGGCTCTGCAAGGACCCCACATACCTCAAATGGTGTCAGAGAATTTATTGTCCTTGAAAGTGAAGGAATATTTTGCAGGTAGCTTTTAAGGATTGCACCCTAATTCTGCAGAAGGACGGGCGTTAAAAAGATAAATCTAGAAATCACGTAGGAGGTGAATAACTGCCACTAAACTGAGGAAGTTTAATGGGTACATATGGAGAGCAATGATTTTACTCTTAAGCTTCTACCTTGATGTGGACAATTTGCACTGTGTTCTGCAGACCAGCAAGATATCCAATGAATTACATGGGTCAGTCACAAAGCCAGTTAGTTCTCCTGGGCTGTGACTCTGAGGGCAACCAAACCAATAACTGGAAAAGCACTTGGAAAAAAAAAGAAATAAGAGGATTTTTTTTTTTCCATTTAAGTTTTGGAGCGATTGCTCTGGAATAGTTCCTGCTGCTATGTGTGCATCTGTCTTGAAATGAGAGCCTATATCTGAGTTATTGTGGAAAAAATTCTTAGTTTGAGGGCTTTAATCCCTCTTCGTATTTGGCCGATACAGCAAGACGTTGCACTGGGGATGGAAGGGAGGGAGTAATGGACAGACAGATGTGGGGAACAACTCCACAGTTTAGAACTGAGTGTTTCTGACCCAGCCCAGATGACAAAGAAAAGCAGAGGAGGGAAAATAAACCAAAATTCTGCAGCTGAAGAAACTGTGGCCAGGAGATCAATGATGACTGGCCTCAGGTCACGTACCCTCTGTGGTGGAGCTGAAAATGAAGTAGAGACCTTGAACCCAGGTCTTTTATGGTCACTTACTGAAGTCTTTTTTTTAAAAAACAAACACCCCTCCCCCCCAAAAAAAAAACCAAAACAAAACCCAAACAACAAAAAAACGAACAAACAAAAAAAACCCAAAAAACCCCAATGGCAACTAATTGTTAGTCATTCTAACTCTAGTTGTCTTAGGAGAAGTAGAAGTTCTTTGTATGGTCAAAAGAGTTTCAGCTCTCACCACCCTCACAGGAAAGGCTTTTTTTCTCATGTCTAACCTTTATTATCTCCCCTCTTCAAGATTGAAACCATTTCCTCTTATCCTCTCACTACACCCCTGTGCAAAAAGCCCTCCCCCAGCTTTCTTGTAGCCCCCTTCAGACATTGGAAGGTTGCTGTAAGGTCATCTTGGAGCCTCCTCTTCTCCAGGCTGAACCCCAACTTCATTGGCTTGTCTTCACAGGGGAGCTGCTCCAGCCCTCTCAGCATTTTAGTGGCTCTAAGTAAGCTCTTATTTTATCATCAAGGTAAGGTTTAATACTCTCAGGGTGCTCAGGACCAGGCCTGAGATTAATGGACCCTGTATCCCATTAAGTGGCTGTTAGAAGCAGGCGGTTGGTCAGTGATGCTGACTCCCTTTACAGCTCCACACATCACTGTCTTCCCCTTTTAAATCACTCAGGAGAAGCTTACAATCACTCAGGAAACATTCAGTACACTTACAATTGGCTGGATTGCCCTGTAGAAGCTTTTTTCTCCAACTTACACTAAAAATACAACTAATCTTGGTAAAAAATATGACTTTTAATTGCCTGGAGTTTAGCAGGGACTTGTGGATGTTATTCTGACTACCTGCTGGGTCCTGGTTGCTCTGCAAGAACTAAAGAAAAAAGAAAAAAAAAAAAAGGATTTGTCATGTTTTGAACCCAAAAGGCCCTAGAGCCATTAAAAACTCCTATGCCCACACAGAGGTTGTATCATTGGTGTAAAGGTAGATGATGTCTCAAGTATAGAATTCAGGACTTCATCTTTTTTTAACAAAAGTTTCCATGTGAGATGTCTCAAAGCACTTCAGGGTCTTTAATTTTAAAAATCATGTATGTTGAGTTCATCTTAATTTTGGGTGGGGGCTGGAAGAATGTGCTCTTTACTTTCTGATGTTTTTTGCTCATCAAAGCAGAAGCAGCAATAAAAATGAATTGGATTGCTAAAAAGGTGCATCACGCAAAGATGATTTTGAAGCTTTTTTCCTTTTTTTCTTCAATTCTGCCATCAAAACTTCTCATGATAGAGAAGTAAAAACACAGCTTGGATCGGGAGGACTTTTTACACTTTGAGGAAGGTGCACTTCCCATATCTCTGTCTTGTGAGTCACAACTCCTAAAAACATATAATAATTATGATTTTTAAAGTCTACTTTCTTCCAGGTGCCCTAAAATAGTTTCTGCAGAAGACCTCTCAAAATATTCTAGCTGAAAATCCATCTTGAAGGAAGAGTTGGAGTTTTTTTGGTGGAAAAAGTAGGTTTTTTCCTCAGCATTAATGTGGGGCCAGAGCCTCAGTGTTACTGTAAAAAGTGGTGGTTTCTGTTAGCTGGAGGTCTGTTCATTAGCCCTTGGAGCACCAGCCCTTAATATTCTGAGATATAGAGGAGCAGAGCCCAGTGAAGCAGGAATGGGAATTATGTTCTTTCTGTGTAATTAAATAGATATGTTGTAGCAAAATTTTCTTCTAGCAACTAAATACTAAATATTAGTTGATGCAGATACGTGGTATAAGACTTTACCAGCAAGCCAGGGAAAGAAAAGCAAGAAGCAGTGATGCCTTGGTAGGCATGCTCTGCCCTGTCACTACCCTACATCTAAGCAAAACTTTGGTGCACCCAAAACACTGAAATCCTCTGTGGTTCCCTGTGGCTTAGGCTGTTCAAGTGGTTCTTCATAATTTTCTGTCAGAGCCAAAAAAAAAAAAAATTCAGTGGCAACTTGATGAAGAGATGTTCACTTTGATAAATGGAACATCAATTTCCATGAAAACCTTTGAACTTCACCCTTGGCTGTTGGTTTTTTTCTTTCTCCTTCTTGCACCCAACATTGTTACAATATCTGGTGGGCTTTTTTTTTTGGTTTTTAGGAGGAATATAGAGCAGAAGGAATTAGCTGGCACAACATCGACTACATTGACAACTCCAGCTGCATCAACCTGATCAGTAAGAAGCCGACAGGCCTGCTCCATCTGCTGGATGAGGAAAGCAAGTGAGTGGAAAACTGTTGGGTTTGCTAATGAGGTCTGTTCTTTCACTTAAAAAAATTTTATCCTTAAGTCTTAGCTCTCATGATTCTTCTCAGGAAGATACTAGCAGCTCGCTAGGCTGATTTGTCTTCATTTGATGTCTCTGATTGTGTTTCCAAGGAGGTAAATGCAAACAGTGGAGGGATCAGCAAGCTGAGCAAAAAGCCTTAGCAAGTAATAATTAAAATTCTGCTTCAAGAATTTCTTCTGTTAAAGGGGAGGGCAAAGTTTTCCTTAGTTTCTCTCCTTGTTTGTCTGCTTATCTCTTTGGTGTAATGACATGAAGATGCTTGAAGTTGATCTGAGTGAAGGGACAATCCGAGTGCCTGAGTTAAAGCAGGTTGTGTTGGTGCAGTTACTCAAGTAGAAGGTGTTTTTATCAATTTACTTCTAAAAATTAAGCCAGAGTGAACTCAGAGCACTTGTACTTGGTGGCTGCAGGGCTTCACAGTCATCGGGGATGTGGCTGAGATTTGCAGCTTTGATTATGTCCATGGATAGAAGTTCTCAGATGAGTGGGTGGCTTCTGGGTCCACTTCTGGGTGGAAACTTCTGAGTGTAAGGAGCCTTCTGTCAGATGCACAAGCTGGTTTTGTCCATGTGAGGGGCAGGGAAAGACCAGGTGTATTTGGTGGCCTGGCCTCAGATCCCTGTCGCTCTGAACCCAGGCACAAACTCTCCTCCCATGATTTGCTTGTCAGTTTCTCCTCCATTTCTTGTCTCATTGACCAGATGTACAATAGTGTTGCTGTCCCAGGAATATGGTAACAGGCTAAACCAACTGAAATGAGGTCAAACTGTGAAATATATCCCCAAGTTGCAGGTTTACATGAGGTTTGAGGGTACAGGATTGGTTTGCTCTTACCAGGAGGCTCTGCTCAAGCTCTCTGCCCTTTTTCCTCCTGTCTCCTACGCCAGGATCAGCCAAGTAACTCCTGAAATTGAAGTCACATTTGTGGGTAGAACAGCTGAATATATCCTAGACATGTGAATACCCCACAGATCTAGGAGCAAACTCAGCCTCAAAGCCAACAACAGAAACTTGGGGTTCCACATAAATGCAGCTATCATGAGTAATTTCTATATGTCCCAATAAAAATACACCTATTGGGGCATTTATTGCAGACTAAATCAGTTCAAGGGTTCTCCAGACACCATTGGCTTCACATCTATATCTGCTTTTGAATTCTTTCCATTCAGTTTTCCTCAAGCCACAAACCAGACACTGCTGGACAAATTTAAGCGTCAGCATGAAGGGAATTCCTACATCGAATTTCCAGCGGTCATGGAGCCAGCTTTCATCATCAGACACTACGCAGGCAAAGTGAAGTACGGCGTGAAGGTCTGTCACACAGCTGTTCCCTGACAGGAATTTGCATTTAAATCATGGAGCTGGGCTGGGGAAGGAGAGCTCCAAAGGCTCCACAGAGATGTTTTGTAGAGGACTTGACTGGACAAGAGACGTGAGGGTTGGGAGAGAAGTGGTTGGTGAGAAGCTAGGTGGAAGTGAGAAGGTGGTGGGGGATTTTGTCTTCTGGTTTTCCTCCACGTTGCAAGCTCCAGATGTTGGCATTCTGGGGACAAATTAGGGTCACTTATTGAGAGTGATACAATGTCCCAGTGACAGGTTGAAATGGGGTGTATGGCTGCCTTCCTGCGCTTGGTTCCTATAGAAAACCAAATGTTTTTTTCATCATTAGCCATTTTTTAACACAGGTTTCATGAGCACAGGTCTCAGCCTCTGTCTGCTGCAGGTACTTTTTAACATCCCTGTGTAAACAATTTCAGAGTTGACCCTGTTTATATTCATGCCAATTATTAGCAGAAAAAACTCTGGTGGGCAGGTGGGAAACAGCCTCCAGATATACAACTACAAATCTGTAATTGTGTTTCTGATGCAATGAATAAGGTTCAGTAGCATCTTTAAGCTGCTTCCCAGAGCAGTGCTTTGGGATAAAACCATTATTTTCTGAAAGAGACCTCTAAAATGGGGGCAGAAAACAAAAGATAGAAGCAGTACTCAATAGTTGTGTTGAGATACAGATAGCCTGGCAGATCTTACCTGGCATATCTTGTAGATTTGTTTAATTTCCTCTTTTCTTCCCCTCCTTTTTCCCCCCCCCACCTTCCCTAGGATTTCCGTGAGAAAAACACGGATCACATGCGCCCGGACATCGTGGCTCTCCTGCGGAGCAGCAGGAATGCCTTTATCTGTGGGATGATTGGGATCGACCCGGTGGCCGTGTTCCGCTGGGCAGTCCTCAGGGCCTTCTTCAGGGCAATGGTGGCCTTTCGGGAGGCTGGGAAACGACACGTGGAGAAGAAAACTGGTACGTGTGCTGCACCCCTGGTGTATTTTGCATCAGCAGCTTAGCTCTTATGTATTACTGGAGTGTTTTAAGTGTGAGCTACTAGTCTATTAAAAACCTCAGTAAAATAGCATGTGGATTTTTACATTTAAAGGTAGGTTTGGACTTGAACAAATTGTGAGAAAAGATTTTTGCTTTATCTGCTGCAACTTTTCCTTTTTGTAGGATGCATGCATAGAAAATCCTGAATAATTCAAATAGAAGAAGAAAAATTATTCAGCAAATAAGGCAAATTATTTTTGCTAAGAATTCTTGAACTGTTAGTTACATCTGGGGAGAAAAAGAAGGCAATAATTCTCTATAATTTTTCAAGCTGTTCACCCTCTAATCTCTAAGAGAGCGTGGCTCTTGTCTAGCAGAATTCATTGCTTTGCAGTCATCCAGAACCACCTCCTGCTGAACACGGGGGCATTAAATTAAAGGAAAGTAATGGTGCATCATCATGCTGTGGCAGGCAATACCTGGCTGTGCTTTCAGACCATTTCTCTGCATAAAGCAATTCTGGAAAGACGGGTACAAGCTATTACTGTTAATTTCTGGGCACGAGAGGGCTTGAAATTCATGATGAAATTAGAACCTCAGCAGGGAAAATGTCAGCTGAGTTAAAATTAAGTGCAGAGTTGGCCCATGAATTATTTTTCTAGTTGAAGAGGTGTGCAACAAGGAGAACCAAGGAGCTTGGGACAATAAACGTAGATACGGAAACCATACAAGTGGAAAGAATCATTTGCTTGTTCAGGGCAAGTAATAGCATTCAAAGAAGAGCCTGAGGCATAAATCAGCTTTCAGCTCTTAAGGCTTTTCTTCTCAAACAGCTCGGATGTGGTGTAAGAGAAAAGGTGTTTCTCATGAACCTGGCTCTGTGTGGCTCATCAAGGCAGCATTTCTGACAGCGACATTTTGTAACACCAAGAGGTGAAGGCATTTGGAATTGGGAGAAAAATCACTGGAAAGAGTTGGCTTCCAAAAATCCCTATTTCCATTTTCCTACCATCACCTTTTCATCTTGCCCAAAACCCAGGCTGAACTAAAATAAGCTGGGCAAGGAGATAATAAAATCACATTCAGTCTTGGGAAGTAAGAGCTAATTTCAAGCCCTGCTTCGCCGTCTGTGTCTCTGCCAGTCGGTCATGCCTGCTGTGGTTGCGTCCAGCTTTCTGCTTTTTGGTCTGGATTTTGTGGCATTAGCTTGCTTATATCTCTATATAAATATAAATGTAAATATATAGGTATAAAATAGAGCACTGGAGGTTTTCAGACAATTCTGTGAGACTTAATTCTTGCTTTGACTTTTCTTGCGGTATCAAAACTGACACTAATGCCTGAGTTTCCAAACCTTTTCTGGCACGAGTTGCTGCTCTTTTATTTATCTGGTGTCCTTTATGCTGCTTTCAAATGGCTTTGTGCTTTATAAGCTCTGTTTTTTGAGTTAAAAAAAAAAAAACAAAAACCCCCAAAAGAATGAAATCCCTGAACCTCTCAAAAAGCTGGATAAGGTTTGTCTTCAACTTCCTGACAATCTCCTGAATTTTGATGTACGCCTTCAGCCTGAATTGGGAAGTAAGTAAGAGAAAGTCACTGTTACATGGACAGAACTGGTGGAAGGAGATGCACTAAATCCAATTCCCATGTTGAGGTCCACCTTATCCATCAGGAAAGCTTGCCCTACAAGCCATGGCAGAGCTGGGATAGCTCAGATCCAGCTGCCTCTGCCCTCTTTGGAGCGGGACACATCCCCTCCTAGCATGACTTCTGCCCAGGTTGTGGTAGCACTTAGCAAGGTGAGATCTGTAGAGATGTTTTTATCATGCTTTTGGTGGTGAGACCTTATGCCCATCTCCTGTTCAGCTGTCCTTCTCCAAAAGCCCAATTTCCCAAAGCACCATGAAAGCAGATGGCTGTAGAAGAAGTGGACTTGAGCAGTTCTTGGCCAGTGTCTGGATGGTGGGGCAGGCTGTTGCTCATCCCTCTTCTGCCCCCAAAATAATGCTAAAAAGCCCCAAACTGATGCTTTGCAGCTATGGCAGAAGTAATTTGTGAGTTATTAAAGAATCACAAAAATTGGCCCACCTTGATAGACAAAAGCAGACAACCACATTTAGGTTTATTTTGGATTTTAACCAAACCTTGCTGGCTTTAGTTAACCAGGTCTGAATTGTCCTGCTGCTCACAGACCTGGAGCTTTTGGTAAAATTATGGTAGATGGGCTGAGAATAACTTCAAGCATGTCCATCCATCCAAATATGCACACTTCTTAGTTGTGTATCACTTTTTAAATGGTGTGTAGCCCCATTCTTGGTTTCTGAGGTCCTGTCTGCTGCTGCTGCTGCCATCAGAGGGTGTAATTAATGAGCACGAAAATATCTGAAGGACTTTTTTTTTTTTTTTTTTTTTTTTTTTTTTTTTTTTTTTTTAAACTTAAGGTTCTTTGTACTCTTCTGTCTTAACTCCATATGGATTTTTCTTGCTTTTGCCTATCTGAAGGTCTGTTTCTTGCAATACCCAACAGGGTTTTTAGTGAAAAATCTCCAGCTAATGCATAAGCAGCTCTGTAAAATTTTGATCTGCTTTCTTCTTGAATCATCCTTTCAGTTATCTTCTCCGTGCCAACCAGTGCTCTGATGCTTCTATAAGGATAATAATAATTTTTCCCTGAGGGATTTAGGGATTTCTTTTTTTGTGCTCCTTATAGCCTCCTAGTTCAGCTTCTAGTGACTCTGCTATTGTCTGCCTTACCTTGGAGGTGAAGAGCAGCAAAACAGTGTCACTGTGAATTTTGTTGGGTACTTTTCTCTTCTGCTCTAGAGGTACCTCAGGGTGCTGCCAGTGCTCCTCAGATGACACATGCTGGCAAGATGCAGTTAGCTGAAGGGTGGACTTCTCCAATAATTTGATTGATTTATTTATTTATGATTGAGTTTATCAGGGAGGATTGAGATGGTCCAAAAGAACAAGTTTGAGCTCTGTTTATTAATGAACTTTGATTAAAGGAACATTTTCAAGGTTTTTAAGAAAGAAATTTGACTCAATTACTTCTTTTGCTGTATCATAGATACTAATTTATTACACAAAAACCCTTTAATTCTTGGTAAGTGAAAATTTGGTGGAAGAACTAGTGCTGTTCATATAAACCAGGCTGTGAAGACTCCCAGGTTTCTCATCTTGGTTTTACTGGACAGGAACCTAAATTCTTGCTGTGACGAAGGATTCATGGTCCTGAGGCTGTGCCCTTCTCTGATGGGCTCTGCACTTGCATTCAGCCAGCAAGGGCTGCTCCTGGGGTTAGTGCCCATTGTGGCTGGCCCACATGGTAACACCTTCTCAAAAACAACCCTGTTGACTTGTGCAGTTTTATTCCTGAAAGTGGACACCAAAAATCCAACTTCACCACCAAAAAAAGTAAAAAAACCTCAACCCCCTGTACTTGCCAAATAAATGTGATAGCAACCAAAAAAAATTGGTCTTTGAGCAGCATGAAGAGGTGGTAATGCAAGGCAGAATCCCCTTGAGAGTGTTCCTCTGGAAAGTTCAGATTGGTCCTCTCTGATGATGTAATGCATTGGTATGAAATGCTTCTGTATGTGCTGATGCAAGATAGCTCCTTGATGACCCCATCACATCTCAACAGGAGCATGACATGTCCCTTGGCCACTTCAGTGTTGACAGAGAGGTGTGCTGCTTGCACAGTGTCACATGTGTAAGCTCTCCTCCACCCCATGGCTGGAGCTGGCTCATCACAAGTCCTTTTGGCCAAGCAGTGATGAATTTCTTCCAACCTCAAATCCATCCTGCTTAACTCCAGACTCTGTGTTCTCTGTTCTTGAGGAATACTGAACCCCTGTTTTATACAAAGAATTTCTATTTTTCCTTTTAATTGCCAATGCCAGAGCAAAGTGTGGTTCTGGCATGCAAGATGAGAATTAGAGGTGACCGTGTTTGGGAGCCATCTGCACAGGCAATTGTGGATAAAGCCCAGCAGAGGCACAAAATGGATTTTTTTAAAGTAGAGATTTATTGAATCATCTACTTTTTGTCCCCCCAAAATCATGGGAGTGATTATAAAGTGATTGTGCTCTACCTGATACAGATTATAAGTGAGGTTTGGACATGGTCCAGCCCATCATCATGGAGGAAACCAAAGTTAAATTGTGTCGAGCGCAACCAACACGCAACCCTTGAGCTCTCGCGTCCCTCGGGCTTGTTCTTTACCCTCTCCTGATTTCTGCTTATGTAATCTTTCTCTTCTCTCCGTTTGTTTTTTTTTTGTGTGTGTGTGTGTGTTTGTTTTTATTTTGCTTCCCAAGGGCATGATGATGCAGTGCCATGTGCGGTTTTGAAAAGTGTGGATAGTTTTAGCTTTCTCCATCACCCAGTTCACCAGAGGAGCTTAGAGATCCTGCAGAGATGCAAGGAGGAGAAGTACAGTAAGGCTCCACTACCTGCCCTTCCCTCTGATACAACATTCACACACCAAGAAGTGGAAACCAGGTGCATTGAGCATAGAAAGGGTGAAAAAAAAACCACCTGAGAAGCCTTCCAGGATCAAACCAGCTGCCTTATAGCAGTTTAGTCCCTACTGGGAAATCCTTGAGAGAGAGTTTGGAGAGTCAAATTAAATGTAAACCTGTAGCTCTTGAGACACAGCATAAATTTTTTAGTGCTTTCCCTGTTTACTTGATGACATGAAGTAAAGATGCTGATGCTTGGGGTACTTTTTGTGTGTGGTTTATTGTTGTTACCATGTGTGTGATAATCAGTTCAAAACACCACACACGTGGCAGGAATATTCCTGAGGTAAGGCATGTGGCTGACACAGCTGGAATTTGACTTTATTGGGATTTTGTAGCACCTCAAAAATAACTTCTGCTTGTGCAAATATGGTCTCTGAAGGCTGTTACTTTAAACAATGTTATTTTACAGAATGAGTTGAATGAAGATGCACTTGGTCTCCATTTCTACCTCCTCACTCCTCTTGTCACATTAATAAACTCACCCTGCATGACACCATGGACACAACTGTATTTTATATATATATAAATATATATTTGGTCATCTCTTTAAAGACAATTTTTCTGTCATCATTTTCTTCCTTAATGTTGCACATTAAAGCTTACAGAAATAGCGTGCAGTCTGCAAGGGCATATCCTCAGCCCAAGTTGCTAACTTAAACGTTGTGCAACTTAGGTGTAAATGCAAACCAACCTGTTTTTTCTGCAGAGCTGAGCATGGTAAGTACAGTAGTAATAGTTGCATATTTTATCTTCACAAATATCTTTTTCCTGGGAAGAAACCTGACATCAGGTTTCTGAGCTTCCTGCAGTATGTAGCATTGGGAGAGCAGAGGTGTTTTAGTTCTTGATTTAGACTTTAATTCTTAATTTTGACTTAAATTTTAATGTAGACTTTAATTCTTAATTAAAAGTCCATTGCTTTTCCCCACCGTTGCCACAAGGAAATATAAAGCAGTAAGACCAATGCAGCAATTGATTTGTAGTGTTGTGCTGCATGACCTGACTGATACTGAGTAAACTACTGAAAAGGCAGATGTGATTGTCAGTAGAATAATTTTAATTGCAGTTAATTAATTAATTTAACGTTTAATTTGTAAGTTAGCTCAGCAGCATGGGAAGTTTTGGGGAGTTTTAATTTGCAACTGCTGAGGTGAGAAGAAATTCATATGACTCAAGAGACTCTTAGGAATAGAGCTTTAATTTATGGTGAAGCAGTGAAGCTGAGCTCAGTGTTGAGCTTAATGAAGAGATGGTGGATTTGGTCCCTCTCTCAGGGATTACATGGTTGAGTTCAACATGTTAAAACCTCACTTACTACAGGCTAGTCCACCCAGTTTGGTCTCTCTCAGAATAAAACCAGCACATGGATCCAAGAGTACTATGACCATAATTTGTGAATTGGCCGAGAGTATCTGACCTGCCAAACAAGCAATTCCTGCTTGACATTCCAAAATCATTCCTGTCTTCCCACCACTGGGTGTGCTCCTGCAAGGTTCTTCCCCAGGCTTCATTTCTTTGGCAGGTTCAGCTGGGGTTAGAGCATGTATTTGGTTGCTGAATTTATTTGGCTTGGGGGCCCTGCAGACTCGACTGAGATTGGCCCTGGGAAGCTGCCTTTTCCCACAAGTCAGCTGAGGTTACATCCGTGTCATCCATGTGAGAAGGATCAAACAGATCATCTCCTCATCTCGAATTGTTCAATTAGTTCTAACTATGACAAAAGTAATTGATTTGATGAGTATGTTGAGATTCCCTTTAGGTGACTTGGTGCTCAGCTTGTGTAGCTGACTGATCACCCTTTCCCTTCCCATCTCAGATGCTTCACTGGGCTCTTGGAGTCTGCCAACCAATTTATGGTCTTCCAACAGAGGATGGCACTAGGTTTACACACCTCTTGAGTTCAAAAGCAAAGCTCTTCTGGTTGATCTTCATGAGTAGGAAGTACACTGGGATTAACCAAAGCTTTTTCCAATGAGAGCAAAGCCCTGTTAAGCAAATCCGTCTGAAATACTACGGCTGCAAAAAAACTTGAAAAGTCAAAATAATGTCATTCCTGAAATGTAAAGTACGTCAGCCTGCGTCTGTTTCCATTCTCATTACTGTTCCATGCATGCAGCATATTAAAATATACAGTTTTATAGTATTCACTTTACAGAATTCTCAAAGCCTTTTGCATCTGAAATCTCTAAAGCCTTTAATTTCTAAAAAAGCCCCTCTATTGCCCCAGAAAGTGGCTGCACCAATATGACAACTTTTATTTGGCTGCGGCATGTGTGTATTTCTTCTTTTAAGAGCCAAGTGATGGTACAGTATAGTGAAGTCTTTTTAATTTTTGGTGTGTCTAAAGCAATCCTCTTTATCCCAGCTTGTGCGCTGTGATTTTATTAATCAAAAAGTCACTTAAGGCTCTCAGGTGGCAGAATTACCATTTGGGTTTTGTGCAGCTAATATCTGGAAGCCTGAAATAGGCACTCCCTCTTCCTGAGCAATGCAAGGTGCAGGAGCAGTAATATTTTGTAATAGCTTCATAACTTTAGCCCAACTTGTTGGGTTAGATAGTGGTTTGGGACTTTGTCTTTCAGGGATTTCTTTGGTGGGGGCTGTAGGGAAGTGAAGGAGGACCGAGTTTGCTCCAAAAGGAAGGGTGTGAACAAAAAGAAGCAATGTAATCACTCATGAAAGCCCATTTTTCATTAAATGTCTTCATGGGGAAGTATGTACATATGGGCATATGTACTATATATATGATAGATAGATAGATAGATAGATAGATAGATAGATAGATAGATAGATAGATATTAGGTGTAAAACTACCCACAAAAATTACTAGCACAGCATTCTAAGCAGATTTCTGATGAGTCTCATTCCCCTCCTATGCAATTTGGTTTCTGTGCTCTAAACAAGCAAACTTTGGCATAGAAAGGGGTAAAAGAATGCTCCTAGGTTAAGAAATGTAACCAAAAATGGCTTAAATGGTAAATAGAGGGATTAAAAAGAGACTTTTGAGCTCTAAGCATAGCTACTCACTGGGGTAGATTACCTGGCACGCTTCCCAAGCATCTTGAGGAGATCTGAACACCTTTAGATACAATAACTTACCCCAAGTGGACATTCAGCCTTTTCAGGCATTTCCTGCCTAATGTTATGTTCAGGCTTCAAGATAAGCTGTTCAAATATCTCAACAGGCAAAGAAGGACAGTAGATGTCCCGTTAAAGGGATGTCACCAGTTGAGGGTTGATAGGAATTAATTTTCTCCTTAGAAATTCCAGGCTCTTGGAACTGGCAGATCAGCAGGATGGGCTTTGTTTATTTGCTTTGCATTCAGAATAAAAAGATCCCAGTGATGCCTTTGAACTAAGCATCTGGGTTATATTAAATAGGAAAATGATAAATGTGGGGAGGAGGGAATGTCCTGTTGCTTCTTCCTATTCTGTTGCAAACTGTAGTCTAAAGTTGGGGGTTTTTTTGAGAGGGGGCTTTTTGCAAGTTGTTTTTTCCAGTGCAGATATCTCAGGGTAATGGAATATACATTTTTCCCAGGTCCCAGTGAATGCTGCAATGTTTTCTGTCTCACATCAGCGAGAGACAGAAAACAGTTGAGACAGTTAAAAAATTGCTTGGCTGTTTTCATGTCAAATTCAGGCTTATCAGGCCTTTAAATATCTGTTCTTTAGTGACTTGAGAAGTGTTTTGATGCCTACAAAAATTGTCTTCTGTCTTCCTAAATGCTTAGTTACAAAACATTTCCACTTTGGGGAAAATAACAGCAGAAAACATCTGCTTTTGTCACCGTGCTTGAAAACTCCTTTGGGTATTTATTGAATATAAATTACTCTCAAACTGCCCCTGACAAAGAATTTTGGTTTGATAGGTGATAAAGCCTCCCTGTGCAGGATTGTGGCTGTATGTCTGCTAGAAGGGAAGAAGTGTGCAAGGAATAAATGACCATTTTCCCAAGCACCCTACGCAGTTCCAGGTGTTTTGCCTGTTTTCCTGTGCAGTGGAGGCCTTAGGAATATTTTGGACATGCAGGAGATGGGTGGCTGGTCCTCCCCCATCACAGCAAGCTCTTCCTTCACCCCGTTAGCTTCCTAGCTGGGACAATGTGTCCCTAACACCAGTGTGTGTGGGAGGGGAGTTAAGGAGGCTTGAGCAAACAGCATTACTCATCCTGGTGGTGACTCAGTGGCAGAGGTAGAACTCAGTAGACAATGTCGGCATCCTTGGCACCCTAGTGTGCCCAGCATGTGCCATGACATGTACATGCTCCTCCTTAGTGTAGTCAGTGCTAAGATATGGCTCTTCTAATTGCCTCTTGGGGAAGAGCCAGGTAGAAACATCTTTTTTCTGCTGTGCTGCCTTAGGTATTACTCGGAAGAGCCCAAGGACACCGCTCTCGGATCTCCAGGGAGTCAATACCATCAACGAGAGGACGCAGCGGTAGGTCTCTTGCTTTTATGTTGGCATGAGAAGAAAATCTGGGATGGGAGAGGACTGTCTGTTGATGTAAAAGACTATAGTAATGCTTCTTTAGCTTCCTTCTTAATTTTGTCTTCCTTCTTCCTCTGCGACATGGTCATATCTAAACATCTTTCCCTGACTAAACAGGAGGCAGGGAAAGCGTATTTCTTACATCAAAGGGCAGGAGGTAGTTAGAAGCTTGCAAAAAAAAAAGAAAAATCTGTGGATATCAAGGAAATAAAAATTTACCTGAGTATCTTTCTGGTGCAGAAAACTCAAGGATGTATTTGGGTGCAGATTTGTAGACAAGTGGTCCAGTGAGGGCTCCAGGTGCCTCCGAGAGTGAGGAACCTGCGAAGCCATGGGTTTTGAGATGGTACCTTATCAAATGCTTCCTTGTGTTTAAGGGAAAGAAGCATGTTAATTTCAAAAAAGCTTGAATTTCTTCAGGTTTTCTGTGCAGTTTTTATTTGTTAATCCTTCCTTGAAGGTTCTGGCCATTCAAGCAATCACTTGAGTGAGAGCTTTTTACTTGAGATTGAAGTCTACACTTTGGGATGGAGATCTGTGCCTCTTCTGCAAAAGGTTTTCCAAATCCATTTTTAGAATTCAGCAGTTTGTGAGGCAAAGTATCTTCATTTCTAAGGGATATCTGGGTACTGATTCTCCTCCTTTACTCCAGCAGCTCTTATGCTATCCCCCTGCAGGCCCCAGAATGTCTCATCATCTAAATCCCACCTCTAAAGGAGGTTGGTGTCTCTCTGCTTACTTCTGAGCAGAGGAAAGATAACAATCAGAACATCCTCAGCTCCTGAAATGTTTACTTGAAGGTGCAGACATCCAGGGGTAACTTCATGTTTCACAAGAAGTCCAGAACAAGTTGAGAGGTGTCTGAGGCTGTCTTCTGAAATGTGTGAATCAAATCCCCTAATACGGTCCTTGCATCTCAGTGGGCTTCCCTTCCACTCAAAATAAAATATCTTCCAAATAATTATTAAATCTCATTTTTATAGGCCATTCTCATTTTTATATGCCAAAGGGCCGGGACAGAAATGAGAGATACATTGTTAGGGTTTTTTTCTGGCTTTGTTCACCATGTGATCTGTGAATGTCATCAATACTAGAATATTCCTCTTGCCCTGAATTTCTTCCCTTTGGTATCAGTGTTGGAATCCTGCTGAAGGAGAACTGAATATTCTCATCTCACTACAAGCTGGCTTTTTCTGTAGTCTGAGAGGATGCGATTTCCACGAAATTATTGGAGTGAATTTATAAATTTATGCCACTTCTCAAGTTTTGGCAGAAATCCAGCTTGTGCAAACAATCTCACCCTGTTGTGAGAAGGTGATGCAACCCTGGTTGTTCTCAGAGAAGTCTTTCCCACCTCTCCTTTTCTTTCTCCTAATGCTGTAGCTGCTATGGCTCTATTTGTTGGGTATGATGTACATGGTGACATTTGAAGCAGAGAAGGTTGGTGTCTCCAGAGGTGACATTCAGTGTTTCTAGCATCTCTGGTTGCACAGGTTTCCCTAAACGTGATGTAACATGAAACTTTGTCCCTGTGGAGATCTTCACATGTAGATAAAGTTCTGCAGTTTCTCTGGCAAGCCTTTAAATATGATGTTGGTGCATGAAGAACATCTGTGATGATAGTCTTAACAGAGTAGACAAGTTCCCTTAAACAGCCAAGATAAAGGGCAGCAACTACTGTGTCTTCCTTACATACAACTTCACAGAATCACAGAATGTTTATGTTGGAAGAAATCTCCAAGATCATCTAGTCCAACCTTTGACCAACACCACAAGCTAACTACTAAACCATGTCCTTAAGGACCAGGTCCAAATGCCTTTTAAAAGCCTCCAGGGATGGTGACTCCACCACTGTCCTGGGCCATTCCAATGCCTGACAACCCTCTCAGTGAAAAAATGTTTCCTAACATCCAGCCTAAACCTCCGCTGGCACAGCTTCCATCCATTTCCTCTGCTCCTATCACAGTCCACTAAGGAGAAGAGGCTGTTTCCCTCCTCTCTCCAACCTCCCTTGAGGTAGTTGAAGAGAGCCATAAGGTCTCCTCTCACCTCCTCTTCTCCAGACTAAACAACCTCAGCTCCTCACAGGATTTGTGCTCCAGGCCCTTCATGAGCTTTGTTGCCCTTCTCTGGACACTCTCCAGCACTTCTGTGTCCCTCCTGTAGTGAGGTGCCCAGAACTGAACACAGGACTCAAGATGTGGCCTCACCAGAGCTGAGTACAGAGGGATGATCACCTCCCTGTTCCTGCTGGCCACTGAGTTCCTAACACAAGCCAGGATGCCACTGGCCTTCTTGGCCACCTGCACACACTGCTGATTCACATTAAGTCGACTGTCAACCAATACCCCCAGGTCCCTTTCCAGCTAACAGCTCTCTAACCACACTTCCCCAGGTCTGTAGCTTACCATGGGGTTGCTATGACCCAGGTGCCAGACCTGGCATTTGGCCTTGTTAAACCTGAAAACTTCCAGCTGTTGATTCCTAATAACAGGGTCAGGACAGACAGCTTCATTCCCTTTACTGATGTATTTCCAGCGAAAGGAGTTTTGGAGGTGTCCTAAGTCCTACAGTCCTCCTGGTGGGGTGTCTCAGTAGCACAGGCCGTGATCTTTGCTTCTCTTGCGTATCATCAGTGGTGAGTCCCCAAATGTCATCTGTGCCCCTTCCTTCTGAAAGCACAAACCGAGTCTCTTGAATGATCTCTAAAACCTAGCCTGGGCTTTGGGAGTAGGCAGGTGATCTTGGATGGTTTTGATCTGAAGAGTCATATCCCACTTGAGATACGTTGGTATTTCAGTTAAGTTGCACTTGTCAAGCAAGAAGTGGTAAATACAGGGGGGGGAGGTAACACATAGAGAAGAAAGATTTACTTCAACAGCTTTCCAGCAGATAGACCAGCAAGTGATTTATGGAGTTAAATTAAGCAGGAATTTGCTTTCAAAGCCATCTCATGATCGTGCGGTCACTGATAACTCTGCCTTGTACATCCAACCCACGGGGTAGCCTGGGGCTTGATTCTGAAAGCAAATTTGAGGCATGACATCACGCAGGAAGTCTTCATGGAGGGTTTGGTGAGCCAAATGCTCTCCTCTGATCTCAAAAGAAAGCGAATGGGTGGTTTGCACGTGGGAAGCCAGGCTTCAGCAGGGCGTTGGGCCTCCAGTATGCCTGGAAAGTGCCGTCACCAGCTGTGGAGTAATAAAAGCCACACCATCACTGACCAAAACCTCTCAGGCTGTTTTCCTGCTGGTTTCTGTTTATTGATGAAACGGTTCTGTGTGCACTGATTTTATGTATGTCTGAGCACCTGCAGAAAGCAGGTGTTGATCAGTCTGCCTTGGAATAGTTGGGCTTGGTGAGATGACTGACCTCCCAAATACCAATCAGTCACTATATGCACATACCCATCCTGAAGTGTCCAGAATTAGCAGACTTGTCATTTTTGCTCCTTTTGGTTTTTTTTGTTTGGTTTTTTTTTTTCCAAAACTACATGGGAATTTCTGGGGTTTTCCATTCTCTAATCTCACTCATAGTCCATATAACCACAATTGGTCTTAAGCCTGAGGGTGCCTTGAGGTCAGCCAGGATTAATGATGGGTTGTAGAACCCCAAAGTGGCATTTGAGGTTTAGCAATTCCCATCAAGCTGTGTTTTCTTTTTTTTTTTCCTTCTGTGAATGGGAGGTTATTGCTAGATGGATGGATGGGACCTTAACTGGAAAAAGAAAGCAGGTGGACAGGAGAGATCACCTGGATATTAGAGCTGCTTGCTGGCCTTCCTTGAATCAAACAGGGTTTTTTTAAAAAGCAGTTCCTGGAGCACTTAGCCAGGGGTTTCCTTTGCTGTGTTTCATGCTTGCTTTTAATAGTGATAGATGTCAAAATGCTGATTTCATGGGGCTGGGAAGGGATTTGGAAAGCTCTGCAACAGGGCTGCAAGGCAACTTGGACTCCAGTGTCATATTGCTCCAAGGATCTGGCTCCAGGCTTTGAGGTGGCAGAATGAACAACTTGACATGTTTTTAATTTTTTCATTTTCATGCAGCACTTGGTTGTTGCCTTTCCCCCAAATCAAGACTTGAAGGCAGAGCACTGCCTTGTTGCCAGACCTCAGAAGTGACGAATGCTAGAGACTCCATTTAAACCACTGTGTCCTTCACCACCCTCATGTCCAGAAGCTGGTGCTGCATTGAATCCCCTCCTGTTCCTTTTCCTCCTGTTCGAGATATCTCGGGGTAGGGGGATTGCAAACCCCACATCCTTCCTGCAGTTGGTGCAGCCCAGGAGAGGCTTTGGGTAACCCCAGACACCATCAGCAGGCTCCTCAACTCTGGCAATTATTTACCCTACTGTGAGGTTTTGTCCAGTGCCAATTTCTCTTCCTCCAAGGAAGGAGTTTTGTTCCTCTTACCCTTCCTTTCAGTCCTGCTGCAAAGTGAGCCTCGCTGGAGTCCCAAGCAGCTCTGGTGCATGGCAAGGAGGACTAAACAAGGGAAGTGATTTGTGATCAAGTCCCAGCAAGAGATTCTTGAGCCATCAGTCCTGCTGGGGCTGGCATCCTTCATTTGTAGATTATAATTAATTAGCTTATTGCAAATGGTATTTGCTTTTTCTTTTCCAAATGAAGTGGTTGCATGAATTAGAAAAGAGGGTCAGTGCCAGCATCATCTCAGGCTGTGACTGTTACCAATAGTGAGGCTGATGGTCTTTCACACCACTGGGGAGTCTGTAGACTCAGGCCTTGCAACTGGGAGAACTGGGAGCTGTCATTCTCCTGCTGATAGTGTTGATCCTTTTATGAACACTGGATTTTTAATTAGCTGATGACTTCACGTAGCATCTGGCATGGTGTTTGTTCTTTGTTAAAAGAACAAAGCGATGACTTTCATTTTCTACCGATGGTTTATTTTATGATCTTACTGTTTAATTTGTCATCAAACCACGTGGTTTTCTTTCATGTCTTCCCAACACTGTGGTGGTTGGTGTTGCAGCGATGCCTACGCGGTCGGCTGGAACAGCCGGATGGGGATGCGGCACAGCAGGCTCACCAGTCCCAGCACCTTCCTAGACAAAGATGGGATATTCGTCAACGTGACCAACAGCAAGCTGCTGGAGAGGGCCCACGGCATCCTCATGTCAGTACAAAGGGAGTGGATTTGGGCTTTATTCCTGGAGCATAGTGCACAACATGGGTATTTAGAGGGATATAGATAGCCGGGATGTAAAAATTTTCGGGTTTCAGATAGACTTTAGAGACATTGCAGCACTGGTTTAAAGTGACCCAAGTATGTTTTACACATCTGATTTATTTAACTCTTCTCAGTCATTTATAATGACAGACACAGGGAAGAGATGGAATGAATCTGCCAGTCTAACCAGTCTTGAGATATGATGGCAGTGTCATGCAGTCACGTTTTTTATCGTGATATCAAAGTTTCCATTACAAATTAAGTGGAGAAATGATGTCAATGATTCATGCTGAAGTCTCAGCAGGAGGTTCAGAGAACATCACCAGGATGGCTGGAGCTCATACGGGATATGAGGGATCAGGAGCGTGGTCAGTCGCTCCACAATGCCGCTCCCTCGCTCTCCCCAAATGGCCACCACCCTCCTCCTTTCCAGTGTAACAGTTCCCCTTGATTAGATACCTTCTTCTCAAACCTGTGCCTCAAACTTTGTAAAACTGGTTTGTGATGTGCAGAGGCCACCCAGTTTCAATGCAGGTCATAGCAAGCAGATGGCAAAAGGGGATTTGGAAGGGCTTGTTGCATGAACTCCATTCTGCAGTTGGATTAATCTGAACCATTTGTTGTCTACCCAGGCGAAATAAGAATTTCAAAGCCAAACCAAATCTCCCAAAGGTGAGTGAGAAACAGCATTTTTACCTTCCTGGTTGGTGAGTTGACTGTAGGTACAGTGATGAGCTGCTGGTGGGCATGAGGAAGATTGCTTGTGTCTACATCAAGACCTTGGTCAGCTCAGCTCCATTCAGGGTCTTTAGTTTCTGAAAAAACCCAAAGTATTTCTGCTGAATCCTCTCTGAATCCTCTTTTCTTGGACATCCTCTGGCTTCTATTTTCCTCTTCCTGGTAAGGAGTCCATGTGTGCTGATGAAATTTGATAAAAATCTAAACTAAAATGAGCAAAAATATAATGCAGGGGGACTGGTACCTGATAGACAACAAGCTTGTCTAATATTCAATTTCTCTCCATTTTTACTCCATTTATTATATATTAAGGGATGTCAAGAGATTCTTCTAGAAGAATAATGTTCATTATCATCCTTGCTTGTGCTTTGTTGGTGGTTGGGAATGGAAGACCAGGAGGAGCAAACTTCGGTTTTACTCCTTTCTGTGTGCACTTGGAGAGACATAGATACAGTTAATTGATGAACTGCTCATTAATAGTTTGTCTTAGTGGGTACAAGAGCTGAACTTTCTGTGGTCAAAGATATCCTTGGCAGGTCCTCAGAGCAGCTCAGAGGAACATGACTGGGGGGATCTGGCTCCTGCCAGATGGAGCAGTGCTACATTTCAAGCCATCCCTTTGTGTTTCCCATTGAAGTTAAGTAGGGTGGTCACCCAAGGAAGCCCTGCAGAGGGTATAAAGAGGGATACAGAGACAGGATCTAGTTATTCTTGTGTTTATTAAAAGTCTTTTTTCCACAGCATATGCTGGATGTGAAGTCCCTCAAGCACTTAGCCAACCTGACACTACATGACCGCATAACCAAATCGCTCCTCCATCTCCATAAGAAGAAAAAACCACCCAGCATTAGTGCCCAGTTCCAGGTAATCCTTTGCCTTTGAGACAGGGAGGTGAATTAAAAGCAAATACCTCCTTCAGGTCCCCAGGGTGCTGAGGACACTTGAGGGTTCAATCTTGCTCCATCCTCACCACCATAATAAATGCAGCCGAAGAGGTGGTGTGGGGAACCTGGAGACACTTTTTAGATATCTAAAGGGTTTAAATGGAGAGAAACAAGAACAGTGGTGGATATTGGGGGACATGATGTGGTGAAGCAAGGTGGGACATGAGGATGAGCTGCAGAGCAGAGATGTTGGTGCCTCCTTGTCCTCTGCTACCTCATGTGCCAAGCCATCTCCTCGTGGTGTTTTTCCTGCCAAGTTCAGAAACCACAAAACCTACAAATGACATTTTAATTGTCTTTTTAACTTGCATTCAGCATCTGCAATTCCATCTGTTTTCAAGTCAACCAGAATGTGAATTTTAATAAGGGCAGAAAGGTCAAAATGTTGCTGTGTTACCCCCAGGCAGGCAGAGGTGCTCAGAAAAAAGGGTTGGTACAGCATTTGGTGTGCTGGTTTTTTTCCAACCAGCCCCTCCGTAGTGATAGGAGCAGTGAAAATAATCCTCCAATATATGCACTGGGGCTTGGAAACTACTCCAAGACACATGCCCAAGCAGGTGCTGATGTTACCAAGAAGCTTTATGGTTAAAAATTGGTTTCTAAGCAAGTCTGGCTTGGTTTTGACTTCTAATTTGGGGAGGTTTTTTTGGAGTTATGGGTCATTTTTAGAAATTCTCCATCTGTAAATCTGGGAAAGATTAAGTAATTAAGTGTATACATGCACATACACACATAAATAAATCTGTGTTTATATAATTTGCAGAATGCATATCTGTGTGTATATATATATATATATATATATGAAGCTTGGTCTAGTCTTATGATGTTCTAGTTAAAATGTACAATTTAATTCATACAAGCCCCAGGGAAATTGAAACAGGGATGTCTTGGAGAGAAATTCCTTCCAAAAATCTGTTCATCCTCCAAACAAAACTCTGAAAAGCCTCAGGTTCACGATGGAGGTTTTTATATGTTTTTCCACTTTTTATCAAGAGCAGGCTAATGAAATTGGGTCATAGGCAGGAAATACAAATGTTTCCTATCACGGGGTTGGCTTGTTTCTTTTTGCTGATAAATGCTGCCTTGTAATGCCTGAAAGCTGGGCTGGCAGCTGCTCCGTCTCCTAGTGATTTTCACCCTGCCTCTACTTATTTATAGGTGAAATATCTGTAGTAGTGGGTGCTTTAAGAGCAGCAATGGCTTTTTTTGCAGCTGAAAACTAAAGTGCTGGTACCTAAACCGCAGCCCAGTGGTTTATAATCTCCCCTTTCAGCCCACGTGCAAGTGGTCCCTAGAGAAAAGGACACTGCTCTGCCTGGTACGGGGTGACGCTGAAACAAATCAGTGTGCCCTAAAGGAGTGGGTGGCTGGAAAGTTCTGCAGGCAAGAGGGATAAAGGAGCATGGGGCGGGGTTAATCCAGGGACCTCACCTCTCCTTTAGAGATTCCTGATGCTCAGGACTTGTGCCAGATGGTGCCTGAGCCATCTGCCACGGGCAGGATATCTCTGGCTGCTGATGGAATGGAAATCCCCCCTCCCGCGGGGCTCATTTCCAATATTTCCAGTCCTGGGAGAGCTTTGTTTGCCAGCTCTTTCTACAGGGCTCTTTGGGAAGGAAGTTCTACCCCATGTGTCTCCCCTTTCCCTCCCACCAGCCTGGCACTGCTGCAGCGTCCGTAGCTCCTAATAGTCTTTTTAAATAAAATAAAAAATAAATCAGTGATTTCAGTCTAGTTTTTAAGAAATCAGAGGAGGTCTGCCACGCTCCCAGGATGGGAGTGACAGGGACCTTTACATGTAACACAGCTGCATCACACATGGGGGGGACCTTCCTCGGATCCTGTCTGTAGATAAATGTTTCTAGACATGAAAGGCTTCCCCTAAAAATGTCTTGAAAGGAGAAAAGGCTTCCCGTGAGCAGATCTGTAGACAAAATGCTTCTCTAATACCACACTGTTTATTCACACACAGATCCATAGATTTCTAACTCTTCTTATAGTAAATACATAGCCAAATGTAATTTACACAATCAAGCTTTTAGCATCATTATTAAAATTGGGAGTAATCAACTCCAGAGCACATTAATAGTCCCATATCAGTAGCATTCCTGGGAATTAGAAATACTTAAAATATTTATAGGGCACAGAAAAAAAAAATGTGGCCAAGGAGCCCGGCCAGCTGCAGACTGACTTGGCGTGCTCTGATTTTTGGTGTGTTTTTACTCAAAGAGCTTGTGCTTCCTTGCAAAAGAGTAGAAGGTTTCGAGGTGGAGGAATAACTGGGTGCAACTTCCCACTGAAGTGGTCAGGCATAGCAATGCCAGGATTAATTCATTTTTAGGGGGGAGACTCTTTATAGTGATGCAGAAATAAGGGGAAATATAAAATAGGAACCTGGGAAACCCTTGATTCTTGGTCATCACACTTGAACATTTCAGCAGAGGAATGAAAAGTCTTACAAAGTGTGTGGGGTTCAGAGGCTTGAAAAATGCAAATTCAGCATTTTATTTCTCTGGGTTCAGAGATGAAAACCATTCAGCCCAACATAGCTTGGGCTGAAACACTTCATTTTGGAGAATAATATCCCATCTGCCTGAATTACTCATCATTTAATCCAATTTTGTTGTTGTTGTTTTCTGATTTAAGTGCTCAGATTTTTGTTATTTATCATGGTCCTTCCTCCCTTTCCAAACTGAAGAGGTCTTCTCTGTTGCAGGCATCACTCAACAAGTTGATGGAGACCCTTGGCCAAGCAGAACCTTATTTTGTCAAGTGCATTCGGTCCAATGCTGAAAAGGTAAATCCTGGTGTGTGAAAGCAGCTCTGCTAGAAATCATCTTCAAGACATTTTGTAATGTTTACAGATGGTTAAAAAGGGAGAGAATGCCCCAAATTACATTGGGTTTAGAAGGTATTTGTGCATGAGCAACGGATGTTGTCTCTAGGCTGCTGCTCTTGATAAAGTGCACTGTTTTTTCTTTTAAGTGTAGAAACATACATGTGAAAAATATATGCTTTTAATTTATATGAGAAATGCATTGGGGTTTTGAAACCAATTTGACTCAAATCTCCTGCTACCCGTAATGGAGATTTACAGACCTGTGAATTAACTTGGACTGTTACTGACCCTGAAATCTTTTTTAAAATAAAGTTTCTCTAGATGAAAGCAGATTCTTTTTGAATAAGCTGCATTATCCAAACTGACTCAGCAATGCACCATCTTTTTTTGGCTTTAAGGATTGATTTGTCTCATGGACTTAAGTTCCCTCACTTTCAAGTGAAGGTTGCAGTAGTGATGCTTTCTTGTGAATTAACCCTTCAGTGTTTTACCCGGACATCTAAAGATGAAGCTTTATGCCCAGATTATTCAGTTGCTCACAATCTTACCTGATAGCTTTAATTCAGGGGCTCCAAAAAAACCTTCTTTGTAGCATTAAATAGAAAGCTTGCTGTTCAAAATCCTCCATCCAATGGCTGCTGGGAAGCAAACAGGATTCAGGCCTGCTGGGATTAGTATGGTTCCTGGGGACTCCTGCCTTCCCTCCCTCCGTTATCATCATTGCCAATGTGCATGTCATGCAGATGTTCTGCATCTGCCGAATCCGTTTACCCATCCACACACTTAAAAGCTTCAGCTAAAGGAAATATTTGCTCATAGTTGGCCTTTTTTTTTTTTTTTTTTTCCCTTCCAGCTGCCCCTGCGTTTCAGTGACAGCCTGGTGCTCAGGCAGCTGCGGTACACAGGGATGCTGGAGACAGTTCGCATTCGCCAGTCGGGCTACAGCTGCAAATACTCCTTCCAGGTTGGGAAAAACGTTTTCTGTCTTTCCCCACCTTTAGCATCACTGTGAGAGTTGTCTGATTGTTGCTAGTTAATGAGGTAATGAACTTATTGCTCATGAATTTATAGCTCATGCCAGGCAGGGCTGATACCTGGCATAGTGCATCTTCTGCTGGTTTCAGGCAAGCTGGGCTAGACTAAAGAGCCCATAACCTCATGGGTTTTGACCAAAACCAGCGTTTTTTATGTAACATGGACTTGCTTTTAAAAAAAAAACCCCAAACCTGTCAGGTTTGCAGGCACTCTTCTGTGTGTGGTTTAGAGTCACCTAGGAACAGCATTGCCCACCCCCCGTCAGTGCTGACATCATCCCATCAGGAGGGTGATTGGCATCCTCTAAACTGCTCAGGAGTTATCCATCTTTTCCTGTTTTCTTCTTCTCCCTATTTTTGACAGGTTTTGTGCACATGTTGGTCCTTTCATGCTTTGCTGGTCCTGATTTGTTTCCTGCTGGCAGTTGCTTTGGGCCAGATGTTGTGTCCTGCACAGCAGCTGCTTCATAAAGCAAAACTGCTCATTATTTTCTTGCTGAGAACATGAGTCCCAACCTTGTTTGAGAAGACCTCTCATCTCCTACCTCTTCCTCTCAGTAACCACTGGAGCATCTCAGAGATTTTTTGCAGATGCTGGTAACCCTCTTCTGTAGCAGATATTTGGAGCAGTTTTTTGCTGGAGTTGACCCCATGGGTCGTCCAGAACCTCTCCTCACCTGCTGGAAGATACCTGAATGTTGCTGGGTCCCTGCTTTGATGTGTTCCTCATTGAACCACAAACATTGAATGAAACTTGGTGTTCCCCAGTCTGTGCTATCTGCCCTTCTGCTCCCTCGACAGATCCTGTTTCATGTGGCCAGTGAGCAAATCAGTTCTTTATGTAGGGAAAGGGACACAGCAGGACATTCTAACCAAATCTTGGTGTTTCTTTTTTTACTTCTCAGGATTTTGTCAACCATTTTCATGTCTTGCTACCACAAGGAATCAGCCCATCTAGGAACAATATCCATGACTTCTTCCAGAAAATAAAACTCGATCCGGACAATTACCAAGTGGGAAGGACAATGGTAAATATTTATCCTCAGCTCAACCCTGTTTAAGATAGAAATATGTTTGCCTCCATTTCTGTAATGATAAGTTAACATCCTCAGGTATGTTTTTAATTAATTAAAGTATTTTTCTTCTGTTTGATGGAAACAAAAGGCTTAAGTGAAGCTTTGGATGTTAATACTAAATAGTAAGGATTGTTGCTGCCTTGTGTTAAACCTTGTCACTGGTCTGGTTGTAATGCTGTTGCAAGCTTCAAAAAACTCTGTGTGCAGACCCAACGTGATAGATCATTTTGCCATCCTGAAGGGAGAGCAGGGCTTGGACAGTCACTGGCTGTAGATGAAACTGCAGAGGTGGCTTAATTAAAACCAGCAGCTGAACTTTCTCCTGGGCATCCAGAACACAGAAACCAAGAGGATTAAATCATTTGTCTCGTTGTCTCAGAAGCTTTCCATGCTAGTGTTCTTTCGGGCTTTTTTTTTTTGGCCAGGTTTTCATGAAGGAGCGGGAGCGGCAGGTCCTGCAGGACCTGCTCCATCAGGAGGTGCTGCGCCGGATCACGCTGCTGCAGCACTGGTTCCGCAGCGTCCTCTGCAGGAGGCAGTTCCTGACCTTACGGGAAGCAACACTCACCATCCAGGTATGTGATGGTGCCACATGCCATTGCAAATTCCAATCCTACAGGTATCACTGATGAGGCAAAAATTGTGTCCCCTCTCTGAAGAAAAGGAGCTTACAATCAGGATTTGGCTCCTAGGGCTGTAATAAGTTGGGAGTGGGGGAAATGGAGCTGCAGAGATTACATGAAGGTGCTCTCCCCTCCCCACAAAACACCCTTTTCAAGGAGCTGCCCGCTGTGTTTGCAGAGATGTTGGCGCAATTACCGAAGCCGAAAGCAAGGTGAACCACCCCCGGACCCTCTTGTCCTCAGCAAAGCTGCCGTCGTTCTCCAGACCCGCTGGCGTGGCTTCGTGGAGAGGCGAAGGTTCCTGCAGATGCAGCTGGCAGCCCAGCTCATCCAGAGCTGCTGGCGGGACTATGCCAGGCGGCGGCACGGTGCTGCCACTAGCATCCAGGCGGCCTGGCGAGGACACCGCGCGAAGCAGTCCTACGCCACCGGCAGAAGCAAAGTCGTCGGCTTGCAAGCAGCGTGCAGAGGATACTTAGCACGGCAAAGGTACTGCTCCTTAAAACAAAAAACAAGTGCTTGGGGCAGCAGTTGGTGGGAATTCAGGCACTGCTCGGGCTACGGTGACATAGAGAATTTACTGTCCCTCGGTAGGATCCCTGACCCTCTCCCAACCTGCCCTGATCCTTTTCTTGTCCACAATTTCTAACAAAGACATTGATTTAGCCGCACATCCTACTCTTAGAATAAGCAGAGCCTATTTCCGGTTGGAGCGCGTAGGCAGTGGAAAGCTGAGGCCATAAATACCCATGAGGTTTTCCTCCCCTCCCCTCTCAGCAGCAGCACCTGTTTAAGTAGCCCTATTTTTAACTCCACTCGCCTCACCGATCTGGTTGCTGCGCTGTCTCACGGGGACAGGAGATGCTGGAGTCGGACAGTGCAAAGGGGAGAGGGTATTTCCAGCCATGCCTCGGCTTGCTGGCCACTGGGCAGGTCTTGGTTTGTTCTCCAGAGGTGTCGTTTGCAAGGTGTGGAGCACCTTGACTCAGGGTGGATTTGGAAGCTGCAAAAAGCTCTTGGCACTGAACGTGAGTCCCTGCTTAGCTGTACTAGAGGCATCCCAGGCAGGATGGTGGATGCAGAAGGGGTGCAATGAATTAAGTTTTTCTGGCTCAATCAACTTGCAAGTGAGCTAGACCAGGCATGGAGGCAGGAGCTGCTGCCCTCAGCATGAAGGGAGCTTTCAGGTATGCTGGGGGAATCCTTGACTAGGTGAGATGGTGTAAGAGGAGAAAGTTGAAAACTTAACATGAAAGGAGGGTTGCTTGAGATGCCCACAGTGATAAGGTGATGATGGTGATGAGATGCCACCAGTGCTGTGCTCTGAAGTGATGTGAGTGGGGCATGGAGATACAATATGTTGGTTTTCTGCCTTCTTGCAGGTTTAGAGCTTTGAAAGACCAGCGATTAAAAGAGATGCAGCTGGAGAACGGCTTGTCAGTTAGAGAAGAGGATGGACCAGAGGCAGATGGTGCACTGGAAATCAAGGGTTCAGACCCATCTAAGTGGGAGGATGGCTCATTTGAAGAGCGAGTGAGAGCAATAGAGGAACATAAATCACTCATGGAGAATAATCGGGTGAATCATGTGGACCCACTGGATATGTCTGCAAATTTGTTGTACAAAAAGCACGAGAGAGCCAGTAGCCAGAGTGGGATGGACACTGAAGAGGAGGTCATTGTAAGAGAGAGACCCAAGTCGCTGGAGGATCTCAACCAGAAAAAAGTGGTTCGTGCGAAAAGAGAAAGCCGGAGGATGCGTGAACTGGAACAGGCAAAATTTAGCTTGGAGCTGCTCAAGGTCCGGTCCACCGGCGGGCTGTCACCTTCAGAAGAGAGGCGGTGGTCCACAGACCTTGTATCTGAGGCACTTCATTCCCCTCAGGGAACCCCAGAGAGCGAAAGCTCTCAAGGGAGCTTTGAGATGTTAAGCTGTGAAGATACCCCAAGTAATAAACTCATTTCTGTTGTTTTCAATGAGCAAGATGCACAGTCACTTTCCACAGACTCTTGGCCCAGCAGCCCCCAGGCTCACCTGCAGGAGAAGTCTTTCTGTGTGGCAGATGTGAACAGCAATTTACCTGCTTGCAGAAGGATGCTAGCAGACTTGGAGCTACCTGATAACCTCACCACAAAGGAGCATCTGGTCTGTGACCCCCAGGATGTTACCCACAAGGTGCAACCAAGAGAAACCTTCCATGCCAGCAACCTACCTACTTTCTACATTCCACCACAAGAGGATGTGAAGGTGAAGCTGACAGAGAATAACCTGAGTAACAAAGCAGTGGAAAGAGAGGAGAGGACAGTTACATTCTCTCAGGTGAGGCAGGACTATGAGCCAGAGCAGGGCAGAGCTTTGGGGAGAGGGGAGGAAGAGGACAAATCCTCTATCAAGAGGGAGGAACATGGGACAGTGACTGCACCACAGGCTCATTCTCCAGACTCAGTCATCAAGAGACTGGAAAAGCTCAACGTGGAGAAGGAGGAACGTCAAAAGCAGCTTCAGCTGCAAAATGAGAGGGAGATGATGGAGCAGATTCGTCAGCAGAAGGAAATTTTGGAGAGACAACGCAAAGCCTTTGAGCAGCAAGGGAAGGCGGAGGCCTTGCAGAAGGTTGAGCAGAACAGAATGAAGGATCCCTCCCTGAAACCAACCAAAAAACCAGACATCCGTCCTCAGTCCGTCCTCATCCTGCACCCCCAGAGCAGAGAGGAGCGTGGGCCCACCATGGGGGGGACTCCAGCCTCATCAGTAGACATTAAAGGTCTCACTGTTGGGACCAGGGGAAGCTCTCCAGCCCACAGTGCCCCCAGAGATAGACCTGTCAGCATGTTCATGGAACGAAGAGAAAGTCAGTTGGGGTCCATGACGGAACCCCGGTGCCATTCCAGGCCAGCTCTGGACCCAAAGGACCTCCCCAGCAGCCACTTCTCAAGGGCAGAGCGCCTCCGGCAACCCCGAACTCCCAGCCAGTCCACTGAGGAGACAAGGACAAGTGGGATATTCTTCACACCAAAAGACAATCCCTTTGGCCTTCAGTGAGTAAAAAGACAGTGTGCTTTCTCTTTGGGCTTTTTGTTCTGCTAGAGACCCATTTTATAACAAACGGTCCAGAACATTGTTTCTGTACCTATTCAAATGAAAATCTGAAGGATATCCTGTAGAGTTAATTTGAAATGGGGTATTTGAAAATGGTCTTCCCCCAAAAAAATTTTCTTCCCATTTCTGCTCCTGGTTCGTGCACAGAACAAGCAATAGGAAAAGGAAAATATTAAAAATTCCTGTATTTTAATTTTTATTCTGCAGCAGAACAATGACATTTGAGACTCCAGAAGTGGAAAGGTACAATCCATATCCAACATGGTGGGTGGAGTTCAGGCAGAATGTCACATCTTCTTGTCAGTTTAATACCTTCTTCTGAGGTATTAACTCAAATCCTGAAGAAGCTGCAGCAGTTCCCAAACCCCATCGCCTTAAACTTATGATTTGGTTTTGATTGCTTGGGCTGCACACTTGTACATTCTTGTGAGCTGGGCTGGTGTGGTGGGAAGGCTTTTAGGAGCAGCTGAAACATTTCTGTTGTGTTGTGTTTCAGTGGGGAAGCAAGTCATCAATGCCCTTCCAAAACTGAACTAGCTAGGAAGCCATTTAAGATGCCGGGGTCTGGCAGAGGAGAGGTAAGTTATGGTGTGCTTGTTTTGTCTTTTAATTGAACAAAGGAAAATACCTTCTGCCAGTCGTCCCTCAGAAGCTTCAAAGAAGTAAAGTATAAAGCAGAAGGTCTGCTAGGTATAGGGAAGGGGCATATGACAGTATGGCAACCTTCACAACTTCTTTTTCATGTCCAGAGAAGGGCAACAAAGCTGGTGAAGGGTCTGGAGCACAAGTCTGAGCTGCAGCTGAACTGGCAGTGTTATGCCTGGAGAAGGGGCTGAAGGGGGAGACCTTCTCGCTCTCTACAACTGCCTGAAAGGAGGTTGGAGTGAGGGGTGGTTGGTCTCTTCTCCCAAGTGACTAGTGATAGGACAAGATGAAATGTCTTCAGGTTGCACCAGGGGAGGTTTTGATTGGATATTAGAAACAATTTCTTCCCTCAGCCCTGGATGCCCAGGGCAGTGGTGAAGCCCCATTCCTGAATGGATTTAAAAGATGTGTAGATGTGGTGCTATGAGATGTGGTTTGTTGGTGGCCTTGGCAGCTGGGTTAACTTTGGACTTTGATCTTCAAGGTCTTTTCCAACCAAAACCATTCAGTGATATTATTAAGAAAAAGCCACGGTAACATTAGTTCATAGCAGAAAAGGTTCTTCTGGTCTTGATGGCAAACACTGTCCAACAGAGTCTTGTCTTGGTTTGGTTTAATGTACATTTGAGTAGCATCCATGGTTGTCCATCTTCACCCTGCCATCTTGTTTTTGTTCTGCCTGGCCCTTGTGTTTTGTTTGGGCTTTTTTTTTTTACACTAGATATAATATTGTATCCTCTCCGTGGGGTGCAACCAGTAAAGGCCACACTTGAGCTACGCTATGATGCCAGACATTGGTAGGATCTCCTTTTTCTTTTACAAACTTTTATTTTTGTTGTTGCTTTTGTTTTATCATTTGGTCAAGCAGGTTCCCAGACCGACCCATAAAAAGAAAGCCCGCATGGCGCGGACACGCTCCGATTTCTTGACTAGAGGTACTTTTGCTGATGGGGAGGGGGATACGGAGGAAGATGATTACGATGGCAATTTTGAGTTCCTTCTCTCCTCTGACCAACCTCCTCATCCCGAGGCAGTGCCTGCAGCCCGGCTGGGCCAGGCCTGTTACAGTGACTCCGAAATGGTAATTTTTTTTCTGATGTGGTGGGGAAAATGAAACAAAGGAGTGAGTGGAGCTGTGGAAGCCTTTCCTTGCTAACCTTACCTGTACTGATCCCTCCCCTCCTATTTCTACTTCCAAGGATGCTGTAGATGGGTAAACTCAGTGAACACAGCAGAAATGGATGCAAAATGGGGAAATAATTTCTATTTCCTGGCCATAGGGATGTTTTCTGTCTTTATTGAATATGGGCTATGGTTTCCATATCTATCCTAGATGACTGGGGCATGTATTGCACAGCTACATGTTTTTGGGGGGGTTTTAACCTCAATAACAACATCCATGTAGAATCTTTTTGCTCCAAAAAGGATCACCCATCCAGAGAAAAGGTCAAAGCAAATATTGTTCAAAAAGCAACAGTGAAAAATTGTATAAATCTTTCTGCTCCAATTACTTTTAATTTTGTATCCTTAGCTGCAGTATCTGATGATTATTCAGTTACCAGAGCAATGCTGGCAGATGGCAAGAAAGCAAAAACATGGAAAATGAGCAATAAAAACATAGCGAGAGTGAAATAGTGAGTTATAAAGAAAAGAAACCAACCACCTTAGTGACTTTTTCAAGCCCAGGAACTGGTGTCCCTTGGCAGGTCCATGGGCAATTCCATGCTGGGTGAACCTGAGCATTTGCATCCCAGGCTTAATCTCCCACCTGGATCAGCTGCTTTTGGAAAATCACAAACCGAGAGGTTTCAGGAGTTGAGGAGTCCAATGGCTTCCCACCCACTCCTTTTTTTTTTTGTTTTTTTTTTTTTCCTGAGGTATTGGAGATGTTCCTGTAGAAGATGTGGTTAAACACCAGGAATGGTCTCCTGCCCCAAGGGCTCAGGTGGGGCACTGGGTAGAGCTGCCTTGCTCTTCTTGCTCCAGCCACAGTCCTGGATATGAATCTGGATACAAAACGAAACCAAAGCGTGAGACCCAAAGTCAGCAATTCATTTTGCACTACAGCATTGTCTTGGGTCTGGCAAGCATCTTGTGTGATCCTAAAAATCAGCTTTTCCAGGGAAGGCATATGGCCAAGGAGGGCTTTTTGTGACTTTTCTGTTAGCAGTGTTCATTATAAAGGAAAAAAAATTTCCAGGATAATTTCCTCATGGGAAAGGGACAGAGATTTATGAATTCCATGAATCTTCAAGGTTGTTCCAGGGGTTTTGAGCCAGGAGTACTCCAAACCTGGTTGATGAATTGAGAACACTTGGATGTATCTTTGCATACCTCCTTGCTTGTAGGTCAGGAAAGGGAGAATTTTCTGTAGTAAAATGTAGGATTTTCCATAACCTGGGCAAGGGGCCGTGCTGTGTACCTGGAGGCTACCCTCTTATAAAGGCTTAGGGGTTTTTCTAGCTGTAGAAATCTTTTCCTGCTGAGATGCCAAAGGTGCATGGCAAGCTCCATCCTTGGGAGGGACCTGGCTCATCACACTCTTGCGATGCTCCCTGGGACTCTGCTTACCTGGTTTAACAGCTCTCACTGCATGCAAGTAATAGTAGGTGCCAAATGTCTCTCTTCTTTCCTGTGTCCCTCTTCTCCTCTGCTCTCCATCACTAGCTCTTCTCAGCACTTTCACCCCTCACGTGGTTAAGTTCTGGCACCCATGTAGTCATGTCCTCATCCATACCCTACATCTGTGTGTCCCGACAACGTGTACCCATCAACAGTGTTTCCATCTGTACTCTGCATTGCAGGTTTGGGACCAGCCCTTTGTCCTGTGATCTTTCTGGGTCAGGATCATGACAAATAGCAAAAATTAGTGACTGCTTATTTGTATTTATTAGCAGAGCCCAGGTGGGTGCTGCAGATGGTGGAGCAGCCTATGGTAGAGCAATACTGGTGCATGATGGTTTGGGTGGGAGCTCAAGTAGGTGGATGTCTGTGTAGAGACATTTGTTGTGTCTTGTGATGTTCGCACCAAGACAAGTCAGGCAGCTGCCACATGAGAGCTGGTTTCCTTGCTAGTGAGTAGCTTATTTATACAGCTCCTCCCCCTGGCTACAACTTTCCAAAAAGCCACTTTTGATGTGCTGCTCAGCAGCCAAGGGCTGCTGGATAGACAAGAGATCACGAGTGAGCTTGTGAAGCTGAGCATGTGATAGCTCACCAGCTGCACTGGCCTGCACCTGTCTGTTTTGCCAGTTGGTTTTTCACCCTCAAGTCAATGATTGTCTAGCTCCAGCTGGTATGTAGAAGTCCACCAGAAACCTGACCTAAGTCTGTGGTATCCCAGAGCAGTAAAGACCAAGAGCATCTTTAGGCAGAGCTGAAATCCAAGGTGCACCAGTATGGTGACTGCTGAAGGGATGGTTGACTCCAAGGAGCCTTTAAGGCTAAAGAGCTTCCTGACAAGACCAAGCCCTTCATAAGCTGCTTCAGTTTTTTGGCTAGTGAATAGGTAAGGATTAATATTCCCTCTGGTGAGACAAGTGGGAGGAATGGCTCCTGGCTGTGGTCAGCACATATTAATACCCCTTCATGTTTGCACCTAAGCCTGGAGAGCTTTCCTGCATCAGATGAATGGAAAGCCTTGCTTGAAGGAACCACACCAGAAATACCTTCTGAATACATCCTCCTTTGGCAGGGGCTCTTAGAGGGACACCTCCATAATGAAGCATTATGAATTTAGGTCCAGCCTCCATCAAAATAGCCACACATCAGTCCAAGTATCTGCCACCAGCTGATCCCAAGCATGCCTGAAGAGCCAGCAGTGAAAGAAGATCTCATTCTAAGCCATGCAGAAGGGGGAGCTTGTGCAGTAGATATGATATATATTTTAAAAAGAAAGCGTGGGTGATGCCTTATGAGGACTCTTTAAATGGCTTTGAAATAGGGAAAAAAGGGAATAAATGCCCCCACAGAATCGTTTTTGGGTTTTGTATGGTTTTTTGTTTGTTTTTTTTTTTTTTTTAGAGAAACCAGAGAACTATGAGTGATAAAAAGGTTGTGATCTCTCAAGCACAAAACTGTATCATGGAGGCAAATATTTTAACAGGTCATTTGTAACAGCAAATAGTAAGGTTGGGCTGGATAGAAATCACTTTCAGGAGGGTTGAGGGGTTATTTTTCCCAGTGTCTGTCCACAATTTCTGTGTCAACATCACCTAAATGTAAGAGTGAGTGAAACAGAAATCATTGGATGGTTTAGGCAGTTTTTTTTTCTTTCCCAGTGAGGATTTTGTCGTATGTGCTGCCATCTCCTGGCTGGCAGAGAGGTTAATCCAGGGGTGAAGAATAAAACCTTGGAGAAAATGCAAATCCATGTGACTCCCTTCCAGCCTATATTTTGTATCATTTTATTAGAAATATTTTTAAAAGAAGAAAAAGAAATGCTTAAAATCACGGTGTGGTCAACTGAGACAGTTGGGTGATGGGAAAGCTACAGGAGATATTTGACTGTTGTCTCCCTAATACAGCCTGCTTCCCTACTTCCCTCATGCCAAAAGTCTCTCCTCCAGGAGTCCAACTCCGAAATCACAGCTGAAATTAGTAAAAAAAAACCAAAACCAGCTATTTTTTTGCAAATATGGGAAGACTTATTACTGAGCTGTTTTATGGAATCCCATTAGGTTGAATTATTGCAAATTTCTTTTGCACCTAAAAATTATGTCAGGACATTTTAAATAGTGGCAAAAGTGAAGATCCCTCATATTAAGGCTGCAAAATCTTTAATTGCTAAAGGGTTCATTTTAACATGACTGGTCTTCTCTGCAAAGTTCACAAAATGAGTTAGAGGAAGAAGCTCTACTGAGACAGATCCATGGACTGAAGGTTCTTCTGGTGCTAGGAACACCACAAATCACTTTGTTGTGCCTAAAGGTAATGGCTAACATCCCTTGTGGGATGGAGAGCTGGGCTGCCCAAACTAAAATGAGGTGGTCATTGATTTTGGTCATTAGTTGCTCAAAGAGAAAGCAGGTTGGACCTCGATGTAGGGTTGGAGCATGGGAAATGCCTTTCTTTTTTAGGAGCTGTGTAAATACTTCTCTAGTTGTAGCTGGCTTGACAGGGCTGGAGGTTTTCAGCTTTGGGCAGGTAGAAATAAAGATGTAACAGGTGTTACATGTTTTCCTAACTTTTGTGAGGAAAAATATGTTAATCAGCTGGCATTCCAAGAGGTGTCTTGCTTTTAAGCGTTTTGTGCTTGGAATCGTTACAGACGGCGCAGCGATTCGCCTCCGGGGAAGGCCAAACAAAGCTGCACAAAACCATGTCTCAGGGGGAGATTGGGAAGCTGGTGGCCACACAGAAGAGCCTGGCTCCTGATGGGAGGTAGGAAACATGGCTGGAGGTGAGAGATGGGCCTCTCCTGTGTCCTTCTTGCTCTCCACCTTGCTGAACCACCTTGGCTCCTTTGGAGCTCCACCAGCCAAAGATAGCACATGAGTTGCTTGTCCCACGTGACCATGGACATGCCCAATTAGACAAGGCCACCCGACTTACATTGCAGTGAAGTTTTGACATCATGGGTGAGACATCCCAGTCCAAACCACTCAATTGCATGCATGAAACTTTAGTTTCTTGCCTTTCCTCAGGGTGCACAGTCTGTTTTTTCTGATAGAAGTTGTGTGGATTTCACTTCTCCTCAAATGAAAGTTGGGGAGATTTGGGGCAGTTTTGGGTAGAAGGACACTTTTATAGTTAATGTTGTTCTCTTTCCACAGGCCTCAGCGAGCCAAGATGAGATTTTGGGTGAAGGGAAAGCAGGTAGAGAAGAAGACCCCACGGGAGAAGCTTGCTACCCAGTCTGAGCTGCTAGAGCTGTATGCAGAGCCAGAAGCCCCCAGCAGGGAGGTGATTTCTGGCTTGCAGCTTGGTGAAGGTAAGGCTTGATGCTACAGCCAAGTGTGGCCTACTATCTTGGAGCTTGGGTGAAGGTACAGAACTGAGGAAGATTGGTTTGTATGTAGAGTTCGGGTGTCTGTAAGTGGGAGAATCCTTCTACTCTGGTGTGCTCCAGCTGAGGCTGCTGGGGGAAAATGGATTGGGAAGATGCACAGGTTTGATGTCCTGGTTCACGTCCCTTGAAACGTCAGCAAGTAGGTTACAGGGTGGGGTCCAAAACAGATCTTCAGCAATTCCATATTGCTTGTCCTCCTGGAAGCGGAATGGATGTGGACAGGCAATTCCCCTCTTGATGGAGGGCAAAAAAACAAAGGAGAAATCAGATTTAATCATCCTGCAAGTACCTACAAGTGCTTTTCTCCTCTGCAGGTTTACTCTGATGCCCATCTCCTTATTTTAGTGTTAGAACTGTTCTTCAATCTCTTTCCCCCTTTTTCATTATCACCCACAGAGTTGGGTCCTCACCACCTGACCCCTCCACGAAGCCCTGAGCTGTCTGGTATCTACCGTCGGGAGTTTAAGGAGAACAAGGAGCCTTCTCCCAAAGTGAAACGCAAGCGCAGCGTCAAGATCAGCAACGTGGCCCTGGAGCCCGTGCAGTGGCAGAACGACTCGCTGCAGATCATAACCAGTGCTAGTGACTTGAAGAGCATGGATGAGTTTCTCCTGAAAAAGGTAACTCCTCTCCTCACTGCCCCAGCTAAATCGTCAGATGGAGGCAACAAAGTCATAATTACCTTGGGGGCTGCAGTAGAAATGTTAATGATTCATCTAAGGGTGCAGGTTAGCAGGGCGCAGGTAGTGCCTCAGGGCTGGTCTGGGAGGAAAGACAGACATGCTGTGTGTGCACCACATGGTTGTGCTGGCCGGGCACAGCAGTTTTGGTGCTTCCCTTGCTTTGAGTTGGCCCTGGTGGCGTCAGAAATGTGTGAGGCAGGAGCTGAAAGCTGCAGGGAAGTGTTGGTGTTTCTAAGATGGAGTGCAGAAGAAACCACCTTGCAGTCACTATGGGTTTGCCCGTGGTGAAGTGGCTGCTCGTTGGTGCTGCTTCATCTCGCTTCTCACGTGGGCACATAAATCCCTTTGCTTTCCCAGATGAATGAACTGGATAATGAGGACAGCAAGAAGGACACGCTGGTGGACGTTGTGTTCAAAAAAGCATTGAAGGAATTCCGACAAAACATCTTCAGCTTTTACTCCTCAGCATTGGCAGTAAGTGACTGGATGGTGGGTGAGAACTTCCACCTCCAGGAGAGACGAGAGAGTTCTGAGTCGTCCTGGTGGTGGAGACCTTGCTGAGTTTTCCACTCCTGGTCTGCATATCCCAAATGAAGGATGGTAGTCCTTTACATTCAGTCCCATGAGCTGTAAAGTTGGACTTTTTTGATTGCCCAAATTCCACCAAAAAGTTCCCTCTAAGACCAGAGCTGGCATTTAATATCCTCGTGCTCTATGCACCAGGAAGCCACCCTGCCAGAGGTCACGAACCAAGTATTAGATGATCCTTTTTTCCTTCTTTTAATCATACTTGGACTTTCCCCGAACATTTGGAAGCTGGTCAGGCTGCAATGATTGTCTGAAGCAGAATGGATGGTCCAGAGTGTGTAAAAATCCCTTTTCTTTTTTCTTCTATTTCCCTGAAAGATGGATGATGGGAAAAGTATCCGCTACAAGGACCTTTACGCCTTATTCGAGCAGATTCTGGAGAAGACCATGAGGCTTGAACAGAGGGACTGGAGTGAATCTCCTGTTAAAGTCTGGGTCAATACCTTCAAAGTCTTCCTGGATGAATATATGATCGAGTACAAACCCTTGGACTACACAGCTGTGAAGGTAAGCAGCACTTTTCTTCAGCCCCTTGGAGATTTGGGGTCATGCTCTCTGTAGTCACCTCAGTGGTCTTCTCCTCTGTTTTAAGCTGAGGTGGACAACACAAGCCTGCTAGAAAGCCAGGTGTGACTTGTTGGTTGTGTTTCACTGGGCTCAGGAAAGCCCAGTGGAAAAAAAAAACAAAAACCAAACCTGTGGGATGAGCTGGGATTTGGCCACTGTCACTGTGTAGATGTTGTCTGCATGTCAAAGATGCAACCATCCATGGGCGGTGGGAAAGGCACCTCCCACAGCTTCCTTTTTAGTTTTTTTGGAGGGTTTTTTCTATCTTTGAGGGAAAGTAGAAGAGAGCAATGCTCTCCTAGTTTCTTGACCTCTTCTCAGGTGACTGTTGACTGTGTTGCAGAAGAGGACAGAAGCAGGGGCTGTCCATGCAGGTTTTAAAGCAGTTTGCAGTGTGCCTTTCACAAATCTGAGCTCCTTGCTTTCTGTTCCTTGTTGTCTGCAAGGACAATCATGGGGTCTCAGGCTGGGCTTTGGAGATGCTGTTTATTTTCCTTCTGGTTTTTCTGCTCCAAGTCCTCTCCAGGCTCTCTCTCGGAAGGTTTTCTTCTGAGCATCAGGTCTGGCTGCAGTGCTGTGCCATGTCCTCCTTGTGTGTCTTCCATAAAATGGGAGAGCTTTAGGTCACTGATGCTGGACTTAGAGGCAGAGCAGCTCATCCCAACTCAGAGAGGAAGATGGGGACAATTGTCCGAGGGATTTCTGAGAAAGGGGTGATCCCTAGGGTGAAAGGGGAAAGGAGAGTTATCTATAGTGACATCTCCTCACTGGAGAATGTGGCTGGAAAGCAGTTGGCAGTTAGATACAAGACTTCTGTAGGCTTCACCTGGGGAAATTGCCTGTGAATACACTTACACCTCTTTCTGTTACCAGGTGCCAAAAACGGAACGAAAAAAGAGAAGAAAAAAGGAAGCAGATGTGGTGAGTTGAGCATTAAAAAAATTAATGGACTTGTGACCAGAATCATGAGTGGTAATAGACTTGGTCATGATGGGTCTTCTACTGAGATCTGAACTTCACACCCTAGTGAATGTGAAGGCATGAAAACACCTTCTAGAAGGCTGGGTGAGGTGGATTGGGTTTGCTTGTTGAAGGATCGCTGTAGGTTGTCCTCTGAAAACATGTCCCCCATCAGCCAAGAGGTGATGTCAGGGTTATTATGGAAGAACAGAGGGCAAAACCAAGCGTTGCTCTGGGTTTCTGCATAAACTTAAGGTGTGTGTTTTCCAGGGGTGGGAGATGACATCTCCTTTCTTCATAAAGGATATGAAGAAAATATAGATATAGAGCAAAAATAGGGCTGTGGATGCCTAGAAAACCTTCATAATGGGGAGAGGCTGAGCAACCAACCTCAGTTAAATACAGTTCCCTTGCCAGCTCCATGTGTGGGGGTCTCTATGGGGTTATTAAGCTGCAAAGGAAACAAAAATAGCAAATAATAGATAAAAGTTGGCAGTTGGCTGTGTTCCTTCATCTCCCTGTTTTGCATCAAACTCTTCAACCATCTCTTTCTTCTGACCACCTCATCTTTCTCGTTGCAGGTGGAAGAGCACAATGGTCACATTTTTAAGGCAACCCAGTACAGCATCCCCACCTACTGTGAATATTGCTCCTCCTTGATCTGGATAATGGACAGGGCTTCTGTTTGTAAATGTAAGTCCCTTCTCTTTGCCCTTTTTTTCTTGTGTCACACTGATGAATTTTGGAATGTTTCCTGCTGCTACTTGAAACCCCACTTTCAAATAATTTGGGGTTCTTTTCATATTAGAAGAGCTTCAGGGACAGATCCTAAAGGTTTCTGAAGTCATCACGTAAGTTCATCCCAACAGTCCTTCCAGTCATCATAGTGTGGTTGATTTTGTGGTTTTCTTATCCCAGAAGGTCCTGTGTTCATCCCAGAAAGTCAAACCACATTTAAGAGTCACAGTAAAAGGGAGGGTAGACAGTCAGATATAGAGAATGAACACTATGACTTTAACCCACAGGATGCCTGTGGATCTTGTGCCCATGTTAAATTCATTTGACTTACCCTGTTTGATGTCCAGGCACGTGAATTTTTTGAGAGATCAGGACAGTAGAGGGGGGCCAATGGAAAAGGTTTATCTATCATGCTGTTTTTTCTGATGTTTCTTTGCTTAAGTTGAAGGTATCAATCCTGGGGTGTTTCAGGCTCATCCAGTGTGGGAAGAATACAGATAAGGGCTTGTTTCCAGCCTCTTGGAGGGTTTCAGTGTTTGATAACTCAGAGGAACTCATGGATTATTTTCCAACTTCATCTGTCAGGGTTTTTTGGTAATATTTCAAGTGCTTAAATAAAGGAACCTTTAATATTAAAGGCTTCCTTTTTTTTTAAGTGGATCTAATATAGACTTGGCCCCTGGGAACAGCAAATTCAATGTGCTTTTGACCTCCTGGTCCTGAGAGGAGCTGCTTAATTCATATTAATACGTATTTCTCCAGTCATCTGACTTTTTGGATTATTACATTCCCTTTTTTTCCATTACAGTATGTAAATATGCTTGTCACAAGAAGTGCTGTCTTAAAACCACAACCAAGTGCTCCAAAAAGGTAAATGTCTCTCTTTTCTTCCATTAAATCCCAGGCATGTATGAAAAATATTTGCAGGCACAGAATCTGATACAGCTCTGGCAATAACTCTTCTGCAAGAGGCCTCCATAATACATGGCCTCCATAAGCTGCAGGATTGCATTTTCCCAATAAATAATCTGAATATAGATTTGAATATATAGAAACTGGAATATATTTGCTTTGATACACTGTTTTTGCTGCCCTCTTTCCCTTGCTGGCAGTGTTTCTGCAAGAGCCAGTAACACCACATGGGAGTTTCTGCTCTACAGATGTGGGAAGTTCAATGAAATCTCCCAGTTTGCTTTTGCCAGAGTAGCTCACAGATCCTTGGAGCCTTCTTGTTTCTTGGGGTTTCTCTGTACAAACAAAGTGCTTGTGCTCTACCTAAGGAGGCAAGGTCACTGTAGCTTCCCACTTGCACAGTTGGAGGTCCTCTAAGAAGGCTCTGGCTTGTCTGTGCTTGGTGGGTTAATGTTTTTAGGGTTCAGTGATGAGGAGACACAAACCACCCATTATGCTTTGAGAAAGAGGTCTTTATTTTCTGGTAATGGTTGATTTTATAACCATTAGCCTTGGCCCAGCCTGGATCCCTTTCTCCAGGTCTCTGGTGAACTTGAGCAAACCCTAAGGTCATCTGGTGCAATGGCCATGGAATTGCTTTCAACCACTCTTGGTCCTCATCTCAGAGTTACTTGACTTGAATGAAGGAACACATGGGTTTTGTGGCCTTGCATTTGCTGATGGTTTTAGCAGCTAAGCAGACTGGTTCAACTGCAGGTAGTGAATTTCAACTGGTAGCTGAGACCAGATGTTCCTGGGATGTTGGGGGTTTTTCCCTAGCGACAAAATTACAATCTGGGAATCTTCCTCACGTTACCTACCAGTGCCTTTTTCCATGCTTTTATCTGGCATCATGGTTTTTCACAGATATTTTGCAGTCGCTGATGCTGTGAGTTAATCTGAGTATCCAAGACTCAGATTTAACTATTCTGCTTTGTATGTCCTCTTTGGGCAGTGAAATAATCCCTGGAGATGGTGCTAGAGGGACAGGAGGTAGGGGCCCATCATGCCCAGCTGTGTTGGCTCTGATATAACCACAGTGAGGTGGTTAAAGAAATAAAATACAAATTTTTATGACTTCAGGTGCATGTCCAGAGAAAGCTCTAGCATTTCAAGATGTACCTTGCTGGCTGTCCTGTCCTCCTTTGCTGGTGACTTCATTAGACATCTAGGTTGCCTGGATCATCTGAAGAAGTTTGAATAGCAATTGGATGTGAGCACTGTGCCAGCATTGCTTCCTGAAAGGATTTTAACCCCTTTTCTTTCTTTTTTTTCCTTTTCCCCCTCAGTATGACCCCGAGCTCTCCTCTCGGCAGTTTGGTGTGGAGCTCTCCCGCTTGACCAGCGAGGAGCGAGCGGTGCCGGTGCTGGTGGAGAAGCTCATCAACTACATTGAAATGCATGGGCTGTACACTGAGGGCATTTACAGAAAATCAGGGTCAACCAACAAGATCAAGGAGCTGCGACAAGGACTTGATACAGGTAAAAGGATGGGAGAAAAAAACACATGGAGAGAAAAATCTCTGCAGCAGCAAGGTTGGCTGGAAGGAAGGTGGGATGCAAGGCAGGACCGCTCCTGTCTGCCCTGACTGTGGGCTGTGAAAACAGCAGCAATGCTTTCATGTCTCCAGCCCAAATCAGTTCTCCAGCCACTGACTTACACCTTTTTGGGTGCAACGCATTAAAAAAGTCCTTCTAGTTGAGGGTAAAACACCACCTTAGAAATCCTGGTCCACCTCAGGTTACTTGCCCTGGAAAATGCTCCTTTTAAGACGTGTAGCTGAAATTAGGCAGTGGATTTCTTGACAATGAACGTGGTGTCAAGAATCTTTTCTATCCTAGGGTAGCATCTACAGCTTCATATTGATTGTGGCCTCTTGTTTTTCTTCTTTCTCCTTGATCCACTGCCCAACACAGATATTGATAACGTCAGTTTAGATGACTACAACATCCACGTCATCGCCAGTGTGTTCAAGCAGTGGCTCCGTGATCTGCCCAACCCTCTCATGACCTTTGAGCTCTACGAGGAGTTTCTGCGGGCAATGGGTAAGGAGCCTCCTTCATGATGCCATTCCCTCGGCAAACCAAAACAGTGGCCACTTCTGGTGCCTATTTACTCCCTACTCCCAAATCATCTGGTTTTACCAAATCGTTTTTGCCCGGTTTCAAAGTCTGATTTTTTGGCAATAAGGGGTTTTAATGCAAAGCCACAGGAAGTTTGGTCTTGCTTCCATTGGTGGCACACGTTTGATTTGTGGTTCAGCAGATTTCAGCCCATAATGCCTTTTAAGAAGTAAAGTCAGCTGTAAGTGAGAAAGTATCATTTTAAATCTGAGGAGGAAGTAGAAGCTGCACTGTAAATGCTGGTGCTTTCTCCACAGGCCTCCAGGAGAGGAAGGAGATGGTGAGGGGAGTGTATTCTGTCATCGACCAGCTCTCCCGCACCCATCTCAGCACCTTGGAGCGTCTCATCTTCCACCTGGTGAGGTACGTTGGCAGCTTCAGGCAGCAGGCAAGGGGTGGATATTCAGACATCTCTTCATACAAAAATAGCCAAGACCAGAAGCTGGTGGGCAAAGGAAAGGGAAGAGCTTTCAGGTCCATCATGTCTCTCAGGAGGTGGTTCCAGAGCTGTTTCTCCAGATGATGTTCATATTGATGAGCGACCTCCACAGCATTTTGTTCCTAGTTACCTGCGAGTCATTGGGTCCTCTTGCCACTGCAGGGACAGGGTGTTTCAGTAGGAAACACTGGTTCTTTTTCTGTCTCGGGGGGGACATCTGAGATGTCTTTAGGTTTGGCTTTCTCCATTGAGCAAAGATGAGGGCTGAGCAGCTAGCAGAGCGAGGTAGTGCTGCAGAAGTATCATCTCCTCTGTTCACCCTTGGCTATGTGGGAGAGGTGAAGCGGAGGTGCCTTCAGCTCTGACTTCTCTCTTAATCCCTATTTATTTTCAGGATTGCTCTCCAAGAAGAGACCAATCGAATGTCAGCAAATGCCTTGGCCATTGTCTTTGCTCCTTGTATCCTCCGCTGCCCTGATACGACGGACCCGCTGCAGAGTGTTCAGGACATCAGTAAAACAACCACGTAAGGAAGTGGCGCTGGGTGATCAGCTCCATTAGCCTTGAACTCATGGCTTGATAACCCCAAATTAGAGGGGAATGGTTTAAGTGTAGAGAGCTTTATATAAACATGTATTCAGTGCATCTTTGTGAAGATGCTTCACATTCTCTCAATCCCCAAGAGGTTGGTGAAGATGGATTTTTAAGTGTTGAACCATCCATGAGAGCGTATCAACTTGTGCTCCTACCCGGCACATCTCAGCAGGAAGAGGTGGAGCTCATGCTGACATGGTTTTCTAGTTAATCCCATTTTTGGCAAGCAGATCTTTATCCTTACTTAATTTTATCCTTTTTTTATTTGAGGAGGTGAGATTGTTTGGTCTGCGGCAATATTTGTGCTGCATTCTTGGATTTCTTTAAGGTGTTTGGCCTAATTGAAAAGATCTTACAAGGAAAAAGTACAGCTCTTGCCCAGATTCAGTCTGTCTCCTATTATAGATTGAAAAATAGATAATGGAGACAATTACAAGAATAGAAACCATCCAGTGAAGGGCAGGTCTTCTGAAAGAGGTGGGTTTACCTCCAGTAAGTTAAAATAGTTGAAGACCAGACTGTCCTTAGACCCCCAGCTGGTAGGAGCACTGGTCCTTCTGTGGGATTCCTTTGTAGCTTCTCCCTTAGCCTTTTGCTGTAGCTCATCCTCCCACTTTATTAGGTGGAAAGGTTTATTTTTCACCCCAAACATGCTCCTGGCAGCATTAAACAGCTCAGCTGAAGGAGCTGCTTGTAGCACTAGTGTGTGCAAGTGAGTCTCAATTTGTAACTTGGAAGCAACCTGCCTTTCCCAGGTTTGGAGTTCCTTGACCCTTCTTCAAAGGGAGGAATTTTTCTGGTGAGATCCTTGGGGGGGTTAATTTCTCTAGTCTGAGTTCCTTGATCCACCCTCATTTTAGGGGGAATTTCTGCTACCCTTGTGTTTCTAGCTGGACCTTTCTCCTTCCTTCAGGGCAGATCTTCAGACAAGACAGGGCCATTTCAGATCAAATAATTTCTCCCTCCCATTTTGTCATCTGTTGGTGTTTTGGTTTTTTTCCCCCTTAGTTGTGTAGAATTAATTGTCATCGAGCAGATGAACAAGTACAAGGCTCGTCTCAAGGACATCAACAGCCTGGAGTTTGCAGAGAACAAAGCCAAGAGCCGCCTCTCCCTGATCCGCAGATCCATGGTGAGTTGCCAAAGTCACCTCTGTTCCTTTCTGTCCTTTCCTTGCCCTCAAATGCAACCCTACCTGATCTTTTCCTTCTTACTCCAGCCTCCCAAACCCCTTGCAACCTCCCACACAATCTCCTCTGGGTCAGATACCCTCAGCCCCACGGTGGTTCCTTGCCTTTGCAGGGAGTCATGCCAAAGCACAAGGAGATGGGAACGGTCCATGGAAACATGGTCGCTCCAGCTCAGACGCTCCTGATCAACGTTTTCACCTTCATTTGATCTTGTTTGGTGCTGGGTTGAGTCAAGCTTTTTCACTGACCGGCTCGATGTTGCCCCGTGGAGACCCAGACCATCCATTTCTGTACTCTTATCACATTATCTGAACCCAAAACGAGCTTCCCCAGGGGCTCTCCCTGCTTCTGCGCCACCTTTTTGGGAGCCTCAAACCCATATCATTGAGCTTCCACGCTTCCCGGGTGGCCGGCGGGCTGCGGATGCACGCTGCTCTTGGCTTGTTGGGCTGCGGGAGAGGGATGGACTCGACACAGTGTGGTCATCCCAGGCTTGGATTAAGGTGCCAAGAGGCCACTCTGCTTGGCCCTGCCTGCTGTGGTCCTCAGCGCCGTGTTGCTCCTGCATTTTGGGGGATAAAACCCAAGCAGGAGCTGCCTGAGGCTGTGGGGCTGGTACTGCAGAGCTGCCTTGCTCATCCCAGTTCAGGAAAAAAAAAAAACCCAGAAAAAATGAGCAGAAACGGGTTTCTTTTTGGAGGGGCGATGGCATGTGCACTCTAACCTTCTGCTTTCCTTTTCATCTCCTCTCCAATCCAGAAGCCCGTACTAATTGCGGTTAGATTTATGAGCATAACCCGCGGTTCAATCCCGGTATGTATCCACTGCAGCGCGCCCCACGCCAGCCCCTGCATCCCCCCTTGTCTGTCACCACCGCTCATTCCAGCCTCGTCCCACCGGCCATTCTCTGTGACGTTTGCCCAGCCCAGCCCCGAGCAGGTGACACTCCTCAGGGCCACCGTTTCTCCCACAGGTCCCCTGGGGCACCAAGAGTTGGAGCTGGCCGGCGCTCAGCCGTCCCTGCACGCAGCTCCTCAAAAAAACCCAACCACAACCCACACTTCCGGCCCCTTTTCCCTTTCCTACTATTTTCTTTTTCCTATTTTTTTTTTCCATCCTGTGCTTCCCTTTTCTTTGCTTTTCTGGACTCATCCCTTCCCTTTCCACCCCAATTTCTGTTTGCTCAAGGTGCATTTCAGCATCAAGTTGCTTTCATAGCACTGCTGTATCTCCAAATGGGAAATAAATCCCCCAAGTGGAATGCTATGGAGGTTACGAGGCATCCAAAGGTCTCCTCCACCTTGAGCTCAAGGTCAGGAGACAGCTTCAAATTGGAAGAGGTTCAGAAATCCCTGTGTTCCCCAACTCCATCTCACCTTGAGTTTGAGTTCCCAGCAAAACTGCAACAGGTGAAAAAAGCACCAGGAGGTTTTTGGGGATGCTCTTCCCTTCCTACTGGGTTCAGCCCATAATGATTCTCCCAGTACTTCAGCATCCACCAGGGTGTGGAGATGAAGAGCAAAATTCAAGTTCTGTTCCCTCCTAACGCTGTTTCCCAAGCGTGTCATTTTGCAGGGACTTAGGTCCACGAGCTGGTGGGATCTTTGGGATCTCAGGGGTTTTGGCTAATAGGATTCTGAGTAGCTGTGCTTCAGCTCAGGAACCCACGTGAGAAGGTGCCAGCAGAAGAACACTGGGATATGGGAGCAGCTTAGCTGTCAGAGAAAGGTCTCCAAGGTCTGATGTTAAGAGATGACAGGAGCATAAATGGAGCAAAATGGAGCATATCTCCAGCAAGAAAGGAGGCTCCTTTAACCTGCAAACCTCCTCCAGGCATGTGGGGAGTCAGAGAGGCCCGGGGATGTCCCAGCTGCAGGGTTTAAATAGTCCTATGGGTTTAAATAGTCCTAAATAGTCTCTCTCTATGGGGAGAAAAGCTGCATTGCAACGAGCTTTTCAACAGGGAGATGCAGGTGTTGGGAATTCAGGCTGATTGACATCACCCAAGTCCTGGTTGGTTCAGGATATTGAGTTCAGAAGATATGATGTGTCTGGTTAAGATAAAAGCTTTCTAATGTCCATGGTGTCCCTCATACCCCCAAATCCATCTTTTTCCTCTGCTTTGTGGAGCAGATCTGTAGAGCTGGGTCTCAAAATGTTTATGATTCTCATGTATGTGAGATCAGCTTGTGGGCAGTGTGATGAAGTGAGAGTTACTGTTGGCCAAAGGTGTTGGTGGAGCCCCTTGTGATGCTCTGGAAGTATCAAGGACAGGGGAGAGAAGGATGCAAGATGTGATCTAATGATAAAGCAGGAGTTCAAATCAAAGCCCGGATGATTCTCCCACCTAGAGCCAACACATTCACCTGGCAGGTCAGACTTCCCATTGCATGGGCTATGGCTTTGTGGAAACCCATCCTGCTGCCAGCGGGGCTTGCTGTGAAGTCTCAGTTGCAACTGGTCCATCAGCTGGTCCCTCAGCACCATTTTCACCACCTCCATCCTCATCACTTCCATCCTCACACTCTCCCATATGTTGAGTCCCTCTGGTACCTCTCAGCCTGGGGTGAGATTTTTGGAGGGTCCTGGGTGTGACCACCACTGGTGCACCGAGGACTGATGGCCAGGGCCGTCATCTTCACCTAAGATAGTTGCAAAACCACCCTGGCTGGTGGTGGTGGTGACACTGTTGTCACTCTCCAGGGCAAAGGACGTGTGCGACGTGGTGCCTACCCCAGCCCGACGTCTCCCGTTGCTGTGCGCCTGCCCTCGGTGACCGATGTCCCCGAGGAAACCATGAGCAGTGAGGAAGCCATGGAGATGGAGGTGACGGAGCAGCAGCAAGCGGCCATGCAGCAGGAGGAGAAGGTTCTGACTGAGCAGATCGAGAGCCTGCAGAAGGAAAAGTGAGTCTAGCCTGGGGCTCAAGGCATTATGGTTGTTATCCGACATCATATGGTTGATGTGCCACTTGTAGGGGGAAGTGGAGGATTCCATCCCTCCATGATCTCATCCTTTCTCCTGCCCACCTTTGTGGTATCTTGGGTCAAGGAGACTGGGTCACTTTTTGGCAGGGAGGAGCTGACGTTCGAGATGTTGACACTGGAGCCCCGTGCCTCTGACGACGAAACCCTTGAATCCGAAGCCTCCATCGGCACCGCTGACAGCTCTGAAAATTTGACCTTTGACTCTGAAGGAGCCATCTCTGACCGTTCAGGTAAATCCAGTGTTCTTGGGGTTGGCGTGGAATGGGTTGGGATGCAAGGGACCTTCAAAGACCATCTACTACAACCTCTCTGCAATGACCAGGGACATCTTCTAGTCAAGCAGGTTGTTTGGGTTTTTTGATAGCTTGAGGGGGTTTTTCCTGCACACTCTTGCCATGTAGCACTTGAAATGGGACGTTAGGGGTTAAAACACATGGAGCTGGGGAGGTGGGTGGTAGCACCCAAGATTTGATGGGGAGGCAGGTGCTCCTCCAGCACTCTTGTGTCATACTGGGTGATGATACCTCCAGTGAGATGCCGAGAACATCATCCTGGCACCATGGTTGTGTGTCCCCTTAGGGCAGCGCCAAGGCACTGGGTGGTTTTGGGTTGTTAATCCTCTGGTGGGCTTTCTCCCTCTCCTCACAGAGAGAAGTGTAGCACTTACCTCCCTGCGCCCTGCCAAGGCGGAGGGGCCGAGCCGGCTGCGAAGGCACCCCAGGATGCGGCTGGACACGGCAGACCCAGCCGAGGCCTCCATCTCCTCTTCTTCCCAGTCATCCACCTCCTGCTTGCCCCATCTGCCCCGGAAGCGCTTCCAGATGTACTCCAAATCACCTTTCTACCGAGCAGGGGTCACTGGAGAGCCCCCCGAAGCCCGGGCAAGCCCCGAGGCCTTCATGGGACCTCTGCGTTACGCCGAGGACCGGCCTCAGTTCACCACTCGCGGGACCTTCAACCCAGAGAAGGGCAAACAGAAACTGAAGAGCGGGAAAAGTTCCTCTCCCAAAACCAAAGAGCCCCCAGATGGGGGGGCAGGAGGGGGACGCAAGAGGAACCCCGAGGCCGACTGCGCCACTGCCCAACCCCTCGTCCTCCTGGGGAGCAATGAGTTCATGGTCTGAGACCGTACACCTCCTCGTTAGCACCAGAACAATGAGTTCTTCATTAAGAAGGGCTGGTGGGGGACAGTTCGAATGGTGGCCTTAATGGTTTGGGGGTTTTGAGACCTTTGGGGGGGGTTGGATTGGGGAAAAATCCCCCAAATCCCCTGGTTGCAACCATGGGCTGGTGGCAGGTGGAAACCCTGCCCAGGCCCCCAGCAGAACCTTGGGGTGCAAGGAGCAGA